>JASPKZ010009589.1:0-67406 GCA_030220185.1 Diploptera punctata
GAAGATCAAAGGATGTCCTCTTGTTATTTTCTGCTCGAAACTTCCCATGTATAAATTGGCCAAAAAGGGTGAAAGTGAAAGAGGGTTTCCCATAGAAAGCCCAGAATTTTGTTTATAAAATTTACCATTATAGGTGAAAAACATCTGTTCAATGCATAATTTAGTAAGAATTATAAACTCCTTTATATTTTCTTTTTCTAATTTGTTTTTTGTTTAGCCATTGTTCCAAGATCTCAATGGTGGTTCCTCTAGGGACACTGGGAAACAATGAAATTACATCGAATGACACTAGTCTGTCTGTAGGTTCTAATTGAATGTTTTCTAATTTTTGTACAAGTTGATATGAATTATCTATTGAGAGGTTATCAAATCCTTCCATTTTCTTGTACTCACTACATAACCATTTTGATATTAGGTATGTAGGAGACCCTATATTGTTGATGATGGGCCTCATTTTGTCTCCACCCTTGTGGTGTTTTTGGGAGACCATGCATTTGTGGATTTCTAGGGTTTGAAACCTTCAGCCTGAATTTTTCTTTTTTTGATAGAATTTTGTTTATTGTCTTCAAAGTGTTATCTACGTCTTTGATACTTTTGGGGAGTGGGTCAGATTTTTACTTCAATGTATTCTGTAGATGCCAAAACTTTGTCCATTCTATTTCTATAATCTTCTTTATCCATAATTACTAGCTGGTTGCCTTTGTCTGCTTTTGTGATAATTGTGTTTTTGTTGTTGATTTCTCTGATTATTTTCATGTTTCCCAGTCCTGTTTTGTTTCTAGGAATTTCCTTGATTTCTTCTATGATTTTTCCACATTCATTCCTGATTAAAAATTTTTCTTCTGTTTCCAAATCATCTATTATTACTTCGACGTCCGCTACATAATCTTCAATTTTGTTAGAATAGTTTACACATGTTTTAAGTCCTTTTTCTAAAATTCCCAATTCCCTCTGGTTGAAAGTTTTGGAAGACATGTTGATTACATTACTGCAACTGCACTTATTTCCTTTGTTTTAGTGGTGTTTTCTTTATTTAATCTTGATTTTGATTTTAAATTTTCAATTTTCTTATTTTGTTTGATTACTTTTCTTTTAATGCTAATATTTAGTTTGTTGAAAAATTTTTCTTCTAATCGGTCCCAAAATACATTGCCAACATTCTTAGAGATTTTTAAGTGTGAAATCGCGATCTACTTAACAGAATAATGTGAGGAGAGGTAAGAATCTTTTAATTTAATATTGAAGTATAAATAAATTCAATAACAAGGAGAGTCATGAAGATGAAGCTAAGATTTCAAAAAGCTTTACGAAGATAATACATTTTAAATATTGAAGTTGAGGAAGATGGAGTATAAAAATAAAAAAAGGTATAAACATTTTATAATAAAAGGTTTATAGATGTTCTTCAGTCATTTCTTAATGTTTGTTGCATAGTGGACAATTTGGATTTGTGTAAATTCTTCATCTTCCTTCCAAGTATTAGGCCAAGGCCTGTTACAATCCTATAGAAAATTTTCCCTCCACTGTTTCATATGACGGCCCAGAGATCTTCGTCCTCTTGGTATATAATTATAAATTCCTATTTTATATAAGGGTTTGGCCAAATAATCATGTTCTATAAGTAGTCTGAATTTTGCTACTGCAGTTTTACATGGAATTTCTGGAATAATATCTGGTTTCTTTACTAAAATATTCCATTTTTTTGTCTTTGCTTTTATTATATAGGTCTTGATTTTGTTTGATTTTATATTTGTTTTTAATTAGTCTTTTTATGGATATGTTTTATGGATGTGAAAAGTAAGCTTTTAGTTGTATTCTGAATTAAATTGGAATATTTTTTGGCAACAAAATCAGCAGTGTCATTTCCAGCAATTCCACAATGTGTAGGTATCCATTGCAATTAAAAATAATAAAAATGATGAAATTGAAAAATCGGCTATTGCAGCACACAGTTTGCTGGAGAGTCATAAAATTGAAAAAGAGGCTAAACTTTTAAAACATTTTGAAAAACCTTTGGAATTGACAGTTTGGGAAAATATATATATTCTGAAGAACAAATTTAGATCCATGAATTTTAAAATTCGCAATGAACATGATTTGATCTCATAGTTCATCAAATCAGCACTAGATGGCAATGTTATAGATGAAGTTTTGAAGTTTCCAACGAAAATCCAGTAGTTGTAATATTGGTTGAAAATGAGAGAGATATACTCTTGAAAACTCTAGTCTTGTTCTTCTTCTGCACTTCCTGTTCCGTCTTCACTAATAGATCTTTTTTTTTTTTCCAAATGCCCCAGGTTTGTCTTTCGACATTCCTGGTTTCTCTCCTGGCATGATGTACTTGTAACCCACTTCTGAGGTTGGGTCGCCTGGAATTCGGGTTACGTTGCCCCGATGATATGATGGGTGATGATGATGATAATGGTGCACCAGGAGAGTCCATAATCCTAAGCTTAACTAAGATTAATATGAATGATGATGATTGCGATGGCCATATGAATTCGGGGACCGTTTGGGCCTTAAAGTTTTCCTGACATTTGTCTTACAGGTGAGGAAAAACCCCGATAAAAACCTCACCCAGAAAAACTGTCCCGACCGGGGATCGAACCTGGGCCCGCTGCGTGACAAGGCAGCACGCTACCCCGAGACCACAGCGGTGGACTCACTAATAGATCTAAGGCCATTGAAAACTCTAGGTCCTGTGTTTAAAAAAACATAAACTCTGACGTAAGATAAGAAGTGACTCATTCAATCATTGAGTTAAGAACCTCATAATGTTATTTCCCACATTTAACTATGGATGTAACAGTATTGCTGTCTATATTTGTATGCTGAATAATAACACAGTTTTTTTTTTTTGCTAAAAGTGCATTGTTTGAAATGTTTTGATTCTTCAAATAGGAGAATAATGTTGATGGTTATAATATTTTTTGTGGTTTGTGTTTTTTTTTTAGATACGAGGAGTGTCAGTGAATCAATTTAGACTAACTGATCTACGCAAATTCACACGATATGATATAACTATAGCTGCATTCAATGGAGTAGGAGTTGGTCCACAATCAGCTGTTGTTACAGCAACAACTCAAGAAGGAGGTATAATATTTTCCTATAGAAGTACTTGAACAAGAGCTCTTATTCTCAAAACTGATAGGAACTAATACCATGCCCACATGGGAAACAATGACCAATAACATTTCAATGAATTTTGTTTTACAATAAATGACAGTCATGTTTCACTTATTCTTTATCAAATTCTCCTTACCACCTCCTGCTTTTGTGTTAAAGAAAGCTCCTCTTTTTTAAAAAAATATTCTGAACAGGTCAGAGCATTATTTTGCAGTGACTGACTCTTCAACAAATACATAGAATATAACAAATAATGAATAGATTCCTTCAAAATACACATTTGATAATTTTGTATTTTTAAATAATGATTTTACTGAATTGTTTTCTTAAAAATAAAGTAATAACCAATATTGTTGGTAATAATATACAGTTTGAAGTTTCATTATTTCTCCACTAGGGTGCATTCTTACAATATTGTGATCCTATTTGAAGTTTCCCACACCAGATAGCAATAAATAATATTTATATGATCAAGTTGCACTGGATAAACAGATGAAACATAACCACACATTTCTCAGTTGTTTTCAAACATCGCCGTTTATATTAAATATATAAATATTTTTTAAAATAACTATAGTTAAACAATGATTTGTGAGTAAACAGCTTAATTTTATTTGTTAAATAGTCCTAACAAATGCCACTCTTGATTTCCAAATCCTCTAGATAAATTTTAAATCACTCGTGACATCAATTATGAAATTTTTTAGATATTACTTGAAAACCAGTCAGTAGGTATAATTTGTAATATTGTTTATTTTTTATTATTTCACTCACCTCATACTTCATAACTTCTTGCAGACCTAGGTTTCATCACAACATTTGTGACAATCTAAATGCTGTGTCACGTTCACAACTGACATCCAATGGCCTTCTATCCTGCAGACTGACCTCCGTGCCATCTGATGGCTGACCGACGAATTTCCTAATCAGTCCTCTCTCCTTATAACTGGGTATTTCAAAATTCATAGTTGTATTTTCATTCTTGCATATGTACATCAGTTGTGAACGTGACACAGCATTGAGAATGTCACAAATGTTGTGATGAAACCTAGGTCTGCAAGAAGTTATGAAGTATGAGGTGAGTGAAATAATAAAAAATAAACAATACTAAAAAACCTGATAGTGTTAATTTCTATATACATAACTTAATAATTTGTAATTTTTGTTACAGTTCCAGAAGCTCCACCTCAGTCTGTAGCTTGTTCTCCATTGTCTTCACAGAGCATCAAGGTGAGCTGGCTTCCTCCTCCATCAAACCGACATGGAGGTCTACTGCAGGGATACAAAGTGATATACAGACCTGTGCTCAAGGATAACAGTAAGTGAACTAAGTTCAACCTTATGTACAGAATTTGTCTGATGTCCTTAAGGATAAAAATCATGAGGATTCAAACATCTGAAACATATAAATATGACAGAAAGAATTAAATTGAAGGAAATAAGTAGAACATATATGTTATTACTTGCAGTTTAGCTTCTTACTAGCAAATTCAATAATACAACAGTAAAGCTGTCATGTCTATTAATAAGTCAAAAAGTGCAATTGAAATAATTTCATTGTTAAGAAGGAAATCCTAAAAATGTTATCCACATATAAATTTAAAATTCTTTCAATGAATGAACGAGTCACTTCTTATCTTACCTCACATTTTGTTTCTTTAAACACAGGAACTGCAATTTTCAAGAAGAGTCCCTCTTATCTTTAGTCGGCATTATGACTACCGGATTTTCATTGAAATCTTCATCTATAACGTTTCCATCTGGTGTTGATCTGATAAACCTAGAGATCACGTCCCATTCATCAGGAATTTCAAAATTCATGGATCTAAATTTGTTCTTCTGAATATATATATATTTTCCCAAACTGTCAATTCTAAAAGTTTTTCCAAATGTTTTAAGAGTTTAGCCCCTTTTTCAGTTTTATGACTCTCCAACAAACTGTGTGCTGCAATAGCTTATTTTTCAATTTCACCATTTTTAATGTATATTCAGAAGAACAAATTTAGATCTATGAATTTTAAAATTCCCAATGAACGGGACGTGATCTCAAGGTTCATCAGATCAACACCAGATGGAAACGTTATAGGTGAAGATTCCAATGGAAATCCGGTAGTCATAATGTTGGCTGAAGATAAGAGGGACTCCTCTTGAAAACTGCAGTTCCCATGTTTAAAGATACCGGTACATAAAATATGAGGTAAAATAAGAAGTTACTCATTCATTAATTGAATTAAGAAACTCATAATGTTATTTCCCATATTTAACTATGAATTAAAATTAATTCTTTATTTAGTTTCCTTGAGTATTTTTTTAATTAAATTCATATAGTAATTACATCAGTTCTGCTTTTTAAATGTTAGATTCTTTATAACTTTAAACTAATATTAATAAAATGCCTCTGTGTCAACTCTTAAAACATTGTACATAACTTAATTTGAAGTCAAGAAATGATTCTGTAAATTCATTCAATGTTTTGTTGTTTTGAACAGAAAAAAATGTTAAAAATATTTATGTGCAGTTATCCATGTAGCAACCAGTGAGGTAAAAAGGACCTCCAGTATAGAAACTTATCTTCATGGCCTTCTGAAATTCACCAATTACTCTATTCGACTTCTTGCCTATACCAGTGTTGGAGATGGAGTCGTCAGTGATCCAACTTATTGCTCGACAGAGCAGGATGGTAAGTACATTACATTTTCTTCTGTTTTAACTTTTTTATAGCATTGACACAGTAACATGCTATGAGAATTTCTTCATTACCACGTTTTATTTTTATCTAAAAATTTTTCCTCTATACACCATATATTTCTTTTATGTTATTAGAATCACTATATGTTTACCTTAAGGATCAATTTGATGGATACAGGGAAAAACCCAGATACGTCACTTTTTTCATACATATATATTAATGTTGGGAATTTTACATTATGAAATTTTCTTAATACAAATCAACTGAATCGTGAATTCTTCTTATCTCATACATCTATGTTATTTAACACAGAACCATGGTATCAAAAGTCAGCTGTTGTCATGACTGTCAATTCTTCATCATGCCAGTCATTTTCTAAACTGCCATCTAGTGTTGATTTGAAGAACTTCATAATCAAATTCTGTAGTCCAGAAACTCAAAATTCATTAATCTAAGATGGCTTTTCTGAATGTATATCTTTTCCCAAACTGTTAATTCCAAAGGTTTAGATAGATGTATCAAAAGTTTAGCTTCTTTTTCATAAATAGTGAGTGGAAAACATATTTTTAACGACTCACCTCATACAATTTCAAATTTCTTTGATACCGATGGTTTCAGACAATATCTTGTCCCTCCAGTCATGACTTCCATTGATCAAATTCTCAACATTAATTTAAATATTCTTTTTCATATCTGAAGGGCTTGGCTGTAAAACATGTTAACTGACAAATTCTTGATAATTGAGTTGTAGAATGTAATTATATTATTTTTAGTCTGATCATCTTACCTCAATATTAATGTTGATTTATTCTTGAACATGTTTCAAAACAGCTTGTCGAGACTGGTTTGATTTATGTTGCACACCCTGGATGTCGATGTCAGCTCCATCCTGTAGTTGGCCAAAGAACCTACAAACAAAGTCACGCTCCATTGGTATATCAAAATTCATAACTCTGTTTTTGTTCTTCTGAATATAAATTTTTTCCCAAATAGTCAGCTCTTTTGTATTTTCTAACTGTTTTAATAATTTAGTGTCTGAATGTATATTATGTTTTTCAGACCAAACATGAGCAGCAACTGCAGATTTTTCTATTTCCCCATTTTTAATATTTCTTATGTGTTCTTGGTTCTAATTTTTAGGTTTCTTTTTGTTTTTCTTATATATATCTTTTCACAACCCATGCATTCAATTTGATATATTCCTGACTTTTTATTTTTATCAGTTTTTTCATTTTTGTTGATTTTTATTAGTTTATTTAAACTGTAGTTATTTTTCGGTGCTAATTTAATATTAAACTTCTAAAATATATTTTGGAATTTATTATGTACCCAAGGGTGATATGTGAATTTCCTATATTTTTTCAAAAGTGGTTCTTCTTTTTCAAGAGTACTTCTGTTTATCATTTTTTGTTTTTTAAACTGTGATATGAGACCTCCTGAAGCATTTGGAGCACATAGTTTTATTTACCATCTTCAGTACTATCTTGGAGACTGATGTTATGTCGATTGGAAGAAAATCTTCTTCTTCCCTCTGTTAGTGGACCAATGAACCTCTGGATCAGGTCAGAATTTGTGGGAATTTCGAATTTCATAAGTTCTCCTTTGTTTTTTTGATTGTGGATTTTTTCCCAAACTATGAGTTCCTTTCGTTTATCTATTTGTTTAATTAGACTAGCTTTTCCTAAAAAGTTAGTTAGACTTATACGAATGTGTCTAAATGGCTCATAGAGTAGGGTGCATGTAGGCAAACAGTTTTTGGACACTTTTGAAATCCAGAATGGGTTGAAGCAAGGAGATGCACTATCTCTTCTACTATTTAATTTTGTACTAGATCATGCCATTAAATGTTTAGAGAATGAGGAAGGCTTACAACTCAATGGTATTAATAAGCTGTTAGTTTATGCTGATCATGTAGTATTATTGGCCGATAGCGAGGAGATACTAAAGGACAACACGCACACACTATTGAGTAACACTAAGAATTTAGGACTGGAAGTAAATGTCAATAAAACTAAATATATGGTCACACATAGAAATTCATTATATAATGGAAATGGACAGCTAATGACAAATGAGGGAAATTTTGAGGAAGTGACTGAATTCAAATACCTAGGAACAATAATCACAAATAGGAATGAGATGCACAAAGAAATTAAACATAGGCTCAATTCTGCAAATGCGTGCTATTATGCATTGCAGAGACTCTTGATATCCCAACTCCTTTCAAAAAACGTTAAACTGAAAATATGTAAAACTATTATTCTACCAGTTATATTATATGGGTGTGAAACACGGACTCTTGCTTTAAGGGAGGAAAGGAGATTACAAGTATTTGAGAATAAAGTACTTAGGAAAATTTTTGGACCAAAGAGAGATGACCAGACAGGTGAATGGAGAAGACTACATAACAATGAACTACATGGTCTTTATAGGAAGCCAGATATAATAAGAACAGTTAAGTCTCGTAGACTGCGATGGTCAGGACATGTTGCACGTATGGGGAATGAAAGACTTGTATGGAAGCTTCTTGTAGGAAAGCCAGAGGCAAAACGCCCAGTTGGTAGAACAAGTTTGAGGTGGGAGAATAACATTAACTATGATTTGAGAGAAGTAGATTATACAGGGAATGATTGGAAAGCATTAGCTCAGGATAGGGATGTATGGAGAGCATATGTCCGCATGACCATGAACCTACAGGTTTGATAATGCCAGTGAGTAAGTAAGTAAGAATGGCTTTTGATTCAATTAAATGTTTTTTAGACCGAGCATGAGCAGCTACCGCTGGCTTTTCCACTTCTCCATTTTTGACATTTCTAAGATGTTCAAGGGTGAAATCTTGTTTAACATCATTCACCTCTATCTATTTTATCTGTACTCTTAATTTAAATTAATTTTGTTGCACCATAGAAGCCAAACTATACAATTTTAAACATAGGTCTTCTCTTATAAAATTATCAGCTCATTGTTTTTATCACAAAGTTTCAATGTTGATATTTTTAAACATCCTGTATGGGAAGGTATAAGAGAAGGCTTCTGCATGAATGGGTACGAATGTCTAAATAGCTCAGTGATCACAGCACCAGTGCAGAGAGCTGAAGGTGTGGGGTTTGTTTCCTGATTCAGGCAGATATTTTTCTCTTTACTATAAATTGTACTAGCTTAGCTGTGTGTAATAATTTATTTCATCATCATCAGTCATGCAAGTGACCTGTTATGGTTTCAAACAGGAATTTTCCATCCAACGCTTTTTTGATGTTCCAGCAATCTTTTGCCTTGTGAGCAGTAACGAAGCAAGGCTTTTGGAATTCTATGAGATGGCATTCGTTGAAGATGGACTTTCCAGTTGTTCCAGTAGTTTTGTACATGGTGGAGAATGGGTTCTACATCCAACTCTTCCATAATTTCCTCATTTCTTTTATGATCCCACTTTATATAGCCTGCTGTACGGCGCATAAATCACATCTCATTTGCTGTTATTCGGCTTTCATCTCTTCTTTGTATTGTCCTTGCTTCACTACCATATCTTCATACTGGTCTTACGAGAATCTTACAAAGCCATAGTATTGTGTTCTTTTGTACTAAAGATGGTTTCATTATACTGTTAATTATCCCTGTTGTTCTTATGAAATTTGTGATTTTCTTTGATATATCAGCTTCATCCTGAAATGTTAAATTATAACCCAAATAATTAAATTCATTTACTCATTCTAAAATTTCATCATCCAAAACAATTTTGCTAGGTATAGGGTATTTCCCACAAAAGGCCATCACTTTAGTTTTTTTTGTATTGATTTCCATATTGTACCTTTTTGCAATCATATTAAAATTTTATATAGAATATATTTCTATCCTGTGTAGTGTCATTTATTTGCACAACTTGCTGTTGATTTGTACTTAAGAACAATTAATTATACAGTAAGACACAGAAATAGTATGTAAGCAGCAAATTTTATTTATCACAAACTCATGAAAAGTGACACTGTTTGTGTTAAATATCAATAGAATATAAATTCTGTTGTATTCAATTACTAAACTTGAAGTTTAAGATAAGACTTTTTTTTATCAATGTTTGAAATGTAGCTGTCAATTACTGAGAGATTACACTGGTCAACAGTGGTTTTGTTACCCTTGATATAAGATTAATTTCAGATTTATTTATGCTCACAATTCATGAAACTATCAATGATTTTGGAAGATTTGCTCTGTTTTTTTTATTTATCTCTTATTTTCATTTTACACTACAAAAATTACACTACAAAAATCAGAAAATATGAAAATATTTAACAGATATTTATAATGCCAATTGTTTTTTTGAAAAATTAGTATGCACTGACGTAAATATAAAGAAAAATATCGAAACCACATGTTATACGTTAGTGAAGCGCCATTTATAAGATTTTCTTCTATAATTTTTAGGGGATAATCTCTTTTTAAAGACTAGCAGTAATCTGCCATCATGTGACGATCCCATCTACCCTGATACCTTTCCTCCATTATTTTTAGATCCTAGTGAAAGTGCACTCCCCTTTCATGGGCTATAATTTTCTAAATTAACCGGAAAACTATGCAGGTGACTGTGGAGAAAGTATAAGTTTATACTCATATTTGCTCCTAGAATCTTGAAGCTTATCAATATGTTTTGCACAATTTCTTTATAATTTGGTACTTTATAGTTAACTAGGAAATTTTTCTACTACCTATACAAAACCCTTCCAAGCTTCACTTTCCGGAACAGTCATAACTTTTATAAAATTTGCATCTTTCATCAATTGCCGAATTTGAGGATCATCAAATATTCTGCCTTTTAACTTTTCCATACTGATCTTAGGAAATTTTCAACAGATGTATTTGAAACATTCTCCTTCCTTGTCCAACACTTTGACAAATTGTTTTATCATATCCAGATGCATGTTGTGAGGATTTTAATTTTGTCAAATAACTGAGATTGTGGCCGATGTGCAGAGTGAAGGGTGCGAGAGTGGGGATCACATGATGTTTGTATGTGCAAAAAAAAATGTGCAGAGATAAATCATGACTGGAAACATAAATTTTATTAGTACAAAACTGTTTACTGTTGAAGATATAAGATACGCAAAAATCATAAAAACTAGAGCACATTCAGCACTTTCATGAATATATTTGTAAACTGTGCACTTGAAGACATAGAAATTCACTGAGATATCCAAGACAACAAAAAATTTTTTTTTTGAAGAGCTATGTTATTGGTAAAAAAATCTTTCATATTTTATTTTGATTTAAGAGACCTTAGACAACTTCACAACAATAAATAATTCATAATGTTGTAGTAAAATTATAGTTAATGGAAAATACTTCCATTGAATTTCATTGCATTCTGATTCACTGTCTTTACTATAACATAAGACGCAGACACTTTTATTTCAAAACTTAAAAGAGCTGTATGATAAGCAACAATTTTTTATTTTTGCAATTTCCTATGTTTCTATTTTTTGTGTTGGTTTTATAATTAACAGTTCCTGGACCCCCAGCAGGAATCAAAGCACTGGCTCTAACTGGAGATTCCATCTTAGTGTCATGGCTTCCTCCTGAACAACCAAATGGAATAATCGTCCAATACACTGTCTATGTTACTGAAGGAAGTCGAGTTAAGGTAAGATTTTTTTTTTATATTTGAAGAGAAAAATGTATGCTCAAACTGGGGTTTGAACCCGGGACCTTTGACTTTCTATGCCAATGCTCTAGCAACTGATGTACCTGAGCACCCCAATCTAAATTAAAATTTTTCTCTTATACATTGTTAATTCCCGAGCAACCAAATGCTATGAAGTGTTGCTCGATCACGCAAATGACTGCTTTTTTTTTAAGAAGACTTTTATTGGGAATTTAAACATTACTTTATAAAGCTAGTAGGGCTTCTTTCGATGTTTTTATTATTAATTTAATACTTCTCACTGAAGAACAAATTATATTTGAAGAGAAAAATATACACTCAGACAAGGGTTTGAACCCAGGACCCAGGACCTTTCTATGCCAATGCGC
Source organism: Diploptera punctata (assembly GCA_030220185.1). Lineage (NCBI taxonomy): Eukaryota > Metazoa > Arthropoda > Insecta > Blattodea > Blaberidae > Diploptera > Diploptera punctata. Next base: position 11,834 of record JASPKZ010009589.1, read on the forward strand.
TTGGGTTTTAACAATATATTCTTGTAAACCCTTTTTTTTCTCAACGAGATTGCACTCTCCCCCTACGGGAAGAAATTGAACCATACTAATTTAGTTACACTTGTTTTTGTATAGATATCATTGGAGTGTTCCATGGTCAGCATTCTGCCTCATACTGACATCTAGAAAACCAAGGTAGTATTAGGATGGGAAAATTGGGTATATTTTGCTTAGAAGCCTTTTTATTCAGGCTTAAGGATCTTTTACGAGCCTGAAAATCTTCAGACTCGGGACACATGGCTTAAAGTCCCCCCTGGAGGACTTGCTCCTTGGATTTTTCCATCCTAAAAAATCCATTGAACCCAACCGGGTTTGAACCTGCAACCCTCAGGACCAGAGGCAAGGAGCATAACCACTAGTCCATCGCGAGAAAAATTTGCATTTAGATTGGAGTGCTCAGGTAGCTCAGTTGGTATTTTTTCTGTGGATATTGAATTCAGTTTATATTGCTATTCATTTCTGATTATATACAGGTCCAAAAACAGGATTTGGTTTATCTTTTCCAATTCAATCGTAAATTTCACAGATTCATCTTAGGGTTAAGTAATTTCAATGGATCTCCAATATATTTGGAACTTATTACTGAGAAAATATCATCTACATATCTGTATCAACACTTAAATATCAATTGGTATGCATTGATGATGAGACTTTCAAGATAACCCATTAACAGATTAGCCAAAAACTGTGAAAATGGATTACTCATCACCAAACCTGAGTTCTTTTTATAACATTTTCCATTGAAAATAGAAAAAGAATTGTAAGTAGAAAGTTATATTAGACTTATGTTCTCTTCCATTGTTCTGTTTTTAATTATTAAAAAATTAGCCATTTATTCAAAATATATTAGATTTTCACCAGTGCTTTTCATTATATATATATATGAATAGAATAATAAATCAATGGAGAAAAACACAACAGGGATATATACCCATCAATAGGAACCTCAAACTCGATGCTATTCTTTTTGCAGATGATTTAGCGCTTCTGGCACTTTCCGAAAATGATTTACAATGATCAATTTTTAATTTATGAAAAATAGCTGCCAAATTTAATATGGAAATATCAATTAAGAAAACTAAAATTATGGCATTTCATGGGAAGGACTCCATACAAAGTAAAATCTGTCTCCAGAATAAAATTTTAGAGAGATCTATTCAATTTAAATATCTTGGATATTATCTCTCTATCTGGGATGAAAAGGATATCCCTGATAAAATTACTAGTTATAATAAAAGTTTGGGAATTATTAATCAAGTTATGAAACCATCCCTTGTACAAAAAAACACCAGATTACGTTTATATAACACTTTGGCTAGACCAGTGTTGACCTATGGTAGGGAAGCATGGACACTAAAAAGAGAATGTGAAAGCAGAATAACAGCTTGTCAAATGAGATTCATGTGCAGAACAGTGGGTTACGCCAGATGGGATCGAAAAAGGAACACCGATATCTTAAAAGAATTGAAGACTACGCCAATTTTGGAATATATTAAACAGTACCAACTAAATTGGAAACACCATCTTGAAAGAATGAGTTCAGATCGGATCCCCAAAGCTGTTTATAATTATATACCAAGAGGACGAAGATCTCTGGGCCGTCCTATGAAACGCTGGAGGGAAAATTTTCTATATGATCGTAACAGGCCTTGGCCTAATACTTGGAAGGAAGAAGAAGAAGATATTAGATTTTCTCAATCAGGATGCTAGGAAACAAAGGAACAACATCAACAGAAACCAATTTATCATTAGGCTGTAGTGAGATGTTATTCAATTGACTGAAGATAGAAGCAATGGCTTCAGAAACTGGTCCTGTTGAGAATCATGAAGTTTTATGAGAGGAGATGTAAAAAGTGTTTCTGACTCACTTATATAAATTTTAAATATTTGTTGACATTTGGTCTAAGAAGGAAACATTTTTATTTATAACTATTTATTAGAAAAATATATACTCATATATTCCATGTTGGTTGCAATAATAATAAAATTTATTCTTATTTAAGCCCACTAGCTTCCCAGTACGTGTAGCACCAGGCACAGAAACTGTATTTGAGGTGCGGAGTCTCGTGGAGCTTCAACGATATGAGTTTTGGGTAACAGCATCAACCATTGTAGGAGAGGGCGAAGGTACACGTCCAGTGACACAAACACCAAATTCCAGAGGTATAAAATTTATCTTTCTATAAGAGTAATATAATTTTAAAAGTAACATTTTCTAAATTACTGTCAAATTCAGTATTTGTTCCAAACTTAATTCATTGTCATTCTTAAAGGCATTTCTACTACAGAGTGATTCCATGAAAATGTCATACTGAGGTGAAAATTTTGAAATTGATGCAGGAATAATTTTGATGATGTAATATATATCTTTAAAGATCAAATTTTCTGATTATATAAGATAATGTTTCAAATGTTTTAGTCTAATATTAGTGGTAGAATTTGTCATATTCCAAACCTGTAAAAATCGCGCAGAATTTTACCATTATGTTGTTTAATGATAGAGTCATATTAATTTGTTTTATTTCACAAACTCTTTTGTTAAACCTTACCTTGGTGCTCCTTAGACATAAATGTAATAATATTAATTGCATTCTAATGTTCTAGATACATTAAATGTGTCCTATAATTGTTAACTGTAAGCTATGGTCAGTTAGTCAGTCACGGAAAATGTATAAAAATTACTGTATACAACATAATAATTACTTACTTACTTACTCACTCACTGGCACTATCGAACCCGTAGGTTCATGGCCGCACGGACATGAGCTCTCCATACATCCCTATCCTGAGCTAATGCTTTCCAATCATTCCCTTTATAATCTACTTCCCTCAAATCATAGTTGGGGGCACGCCGTAGCGTAGTGGTTAAGGCACTGAGCTACAAGCCGGAGGGTCGAGGGTTCAGGATTTTTAAACTGACCCAAACCCTCTGGCGGCACCATGGCCCTGGGGTCGACTCAGCCTCTAACGGAAATGAGTACCAGACGCTTGTTCTGGGGGTAAAGGCGGCCGTCACGCAGGGCTGACAACCCGGCTGACATAAAAGTGCCGATTGTCTAGAAAAAGTGGGAGCCTTAACCTCCTACTACCCCAAGGGCCTCCGGGCCTGTTGTGGGATCACTTTACTTTTTTTCAAATCATAGTTAATGTTATTCTCCCACCTCATTCTTGGTCTACCAACTGCGCGTTTTCCCTCTGGCTTCCCTACAAGAAGCTTCCATGCAAGTCTTTCATTCCCCATACGTGACACATGTCCTGCCCATCGCAGTCTACGAGACTTAACTGTTCTTATTACATCTGGCTTCCTATAAAGACCATGTAGTTCATTGTTATGTAGTCTTCTCCATTCACCTGTCTGATCATCTCCCTTTGGTCCAAAAATTTTCCTAAGTACTTTATTCTCAAATACTTGTAATCTCCTTTCCTGCCTTAAAGTAAGAATCCATGTTTCACATCCATATAATATAACTGGTAGAATAATAGTTTTATATATTTTCAGTTTAACGTTTTTTGAAAGGAGTTGGGACATCAAGAGTCTCGGCAATGCATAATAGCATACATTTCCAGAATTGAGCCTATGTTTAATTTCTTTGTGCATCTCATTCCTATTTGTGATTATTGTTCCTAGGTATTTGGATTCATTGGGAGAACAACATTAACTATGATTTGAGGGAAGTAGATTATACAGGGAATGATTGGAAAGCATTAGCTCAGGATAGGGATGTATGGAAAGCTTATGTCCGTGCGGCCATGAACCTACGGGTTCGATAGTGCCAGTGAGTAAGTAAGTAAGGGATTTGGATTCAACCACTTCCTCAAAATTTCCCTCATTTGTCATTAGCTGTCCATTTCCATTTTATAATGAATTTCTATGTGTGATCATATATTTAGTTTTATTGATATTTACTTCCAGTCCTAATTTCTTAGTTGTCCTTTAGTATTTCCTCGCTATCGGCCAATAGTACTACATCATCAGCATAAACTAACAGCTTATTAATACCATTGAGTTGTAAGCCTTCCTCATTCTCTAAAGATTTAATGGCATGCTCTAGTACAAAATTAAATAATAGAGGAGATAGTGCATCTCCTTGCTTCAACCCATTCTGAATTTCAAAAATGTCCGAAAACTGTTTGCCTACACACGCACCCTACTCTTTGTGCCATTTAGACACAACAACATAATAATTAACTCATTCGCTTCAGGTTTAAATGCCCATTGCATTTCCCCAGAAACCGGATTTAAGTTACCGTAAATTATATTGTCTATTTTAAGGCATTCAAAACAAACAAAAGATAACGGTACTTGAGATCACAATATGGGCAAAGCCCAAAACACATTCCCCTACTATTCATAAATGTTAACATAAGGTTACCCTTTCAAGGGATGTACAAAATATTGCAAAATATATAACAGTAGAGTTAAGCGAGTGTACCTCGTCTTCTTAGTTGAAGGCCATTTAACTGGCAGCAAGTCTAGCTCGTCTTTTGAGGCCAATGGGTTAATGGATTAAAATTTCCTCTTGGATTATATGTTATCGATACACAACTAACAAAAAAATATTTATGACGTTTCCTTGTAATGTCATTATTTTTCCAGCTAGAATCCCGTGACAGACTGACTTTTCATCATCTCATTTATATTGCTAATAGACATAGTTGCTTTCTGTACTCCTCTGAGGATCAACATAAACATGGTTTAGGAATCTGGTAGACTGTTCAGTTCAGTTGTTTTATAAAATAATTAATGGCCCTTCTTCTGTGTCAATTTGAGTTAAAAGGCAGTCAGCGGAAGCATTTAAATATATTCAGGAAAATATTGCAGTAAATGAAACAGCCATATTTGTTGATTTCTCAGAAAATTATACCTAACAAAGAACAAAAGAATAAAATGAGATCCAGGTAGTTCATTGGAACAATAAGCATATCTCAATATTAACTGCTGTTGGGTAGTTTAGATGGAAGGTGACAGAGAAGTTCAGAAGAAATACTATATTCTAGTGTCAGGTTATGTGACACATGGCAAGTATGCTATAGATTTAAATATCAAATTTGGGAATTTTTAACATTATGAGGTTCAATTCATAAGAATTAAATGAATCGTGATTTCTTCTTACCTCATATTTCTATGTTCAGTGCATTTGGATTGTCTCCATACCAGTGATAAGAGGAAAAGGCATAAATGAGTTACTCTGCCCAGCATTAAAATTTCTAATAATCAATTGAAGTTAGTTTCTTGTAATATAACTGACACCATGTCTATGAATAAAAGATAAAAGACTGTTCTTTTATTGCAATATGAATTTGATGTATGTTGAATTCCAGCACCGGCCAGGATAGCATCTTTCTCTCAAATTCTGCGCCAAGCAGTTAAATCAAGTGTTCTACTTCCTTGTGTAAGTGTAGGACTTCCAATACCTACCATCACGTGGAGACGTATAATGGATATAATTCGTGGTGAAGCTGGCTCCATCTATGAAATCTCACAACAAGGAACTCTCAGTATACATCGTAAGTAATTAACTGATCGTGTGTACAAAAATATAATCAATACTGAGGATTTATACATTGTTTTCAATAAAAATATATTTTATTTCATGTCCCATAATTATATCAACCAAAAAAAAAAAACTAGTCACTTCATATTTTAATATTTGAGTTTTTATTTTTTAAACATTCTTACCTCATATATTTGTTTTATTGGACGATCGTTTCAAAGCTTATTGCTCCATCCTCAGCTTATTGGGGCCACGCCATAGCGTAGTGGTTAAGGCACTGCGCTAAAAGCCAGAAGCTCGAGGGTTCGAGTCCCAGTGTGGTCAGAATTTTTAAACTGACCCAAACCCTCTGGCAGCACTATGGCCTCAGCCTCTAATGGAAATGAGTACCAGATGCTTGTTCTGGGGGTAAAGGCGGCTGTCATGCAGGGCTGACAACCCGGCTGACATCAAGTGCCGATTGTCTAGAAAAAGTGGGATCCTTAACCTCCCACTACCCCAAGGGCCTCCCGAGGCCTGTAGTGGGATCACTTTACTTTACTCAGCTTATCACAAACTGGTTTTTCTTTTCTTCAAGTTGTCGACCCTGGATCTGTGTTCCAAAGAACTTGGTAATGAGGCTCCTTTCTCTGAGAATTTTAAAGAAAGGAGTCTCATTACCATGTTCTTTGGAACACAGATCCAGGGCCTACAACTTGAAGAAAAGAAAAACCAGTTTGTGACAAGCTGAGGATGAAGCAATAAGCTTTGAAACGATCGTCCAATAAAACAAACATATGAGGTAAGAATATTTAAAAAATACAAACTCAAATATTAAATTAAACCTCATAATGTTATTTCCTAATGATTTTAAAATAGTCACTTCATATTCATATTTTAATTTCTCTACAAGAAATTAACATAATTTTAAAAATATTTTTAATGAAGGAAAAAATCTAGAAAATAAGGATTAAAGATTTCCCTTCTTCTTCTTCTTCTCCTCTTCTTAATCATAATTTGTAGGATTTTCATCCTATTTATTTCCAAAATCACTCTTCGAAGGAAGATGTATTGGATGTGCATTCACTGTCTAGCCATCTCTCGGCTAGCCTTCCTGTTGTTCTTCTCCCGTCCATTGGTCTATCTTCTTCTAAAGAAGAAGAAGAAGATTTCATCACAATTTTATTCGATTTTATTTTATTTTTTTGAAAAGAAAAATTTACATCTGAACCGGGACTTGAACCTGGACTTCTAACTCTATGCACCAGTAAGCTGCCCATTACACCATTCAAGACCCGATACAATCATAAACTTTTCTTTCCTCTTACACAATTCTCTTATGTCCAAAGACAGATAGCCAGCGCTATCCCTATGCCATCAGATGTCTTCTGTTCAGAAATATTTTAATGAGAATTTTACATTACTTTTAAGCGGCAAAATTTAATATTTTAATGTTATATTTAATCTAACATATTTTATTTTTTGAAAAGAAAAATTAATACTTGAATGGACAGCATACTTACACATGGAGTCAGAGGTCCAGAGTTTGAGTCCTTGTTCAAGCGTTAATTTTTCTTTTTGAAAAATAATATTGCCCAGGACTGGAATATGTTAAATTAAAATATAACATCAAAATGTTAAACTTTATCACTTAAAAGTAATGTAAAATTCTCATTAAAATACTTCTGAATGGAACCTATCTGATGATGTGATAGGTGATGTCTCTCTGCCATCGGACATAAGAATATTGGGGATCGATGCAACTCACTATATATTTATGATCTTGAAGAAGATTTTCGGGCTGTAGGTTGTGGTCGTGAGGCTTGTAGTTCCCCGATGTTTTGCCAGAGACTGCGTCTGGCATCCTCAAAGGTTGTCTCAAGAGGATGCCAGATGCAGTCTCTGGCGAAACGTCAGGGAACTACAAGCCACATGACCACGGCCTACAGCCCGAAAATCTTCTTCAAGATCATCATAGCAACTCCGGCCGTGAAAGACTACATGAATACATCACTATATATTTATTTACACAACTTAAATGCAACTGATATCCATAAAATAATATACTTATTGTGTTTAGCTGCAAAATTTAATTATCTTCATCTTATTTTACTTGTAAATATGAAAAAAAAGTGGGACTATTTCCTGTCCTGACCACTCTAATAACTGCAATTATACAACATGGAGGCCATAACCATAGTAATAACTGTGGTTTCAGCTGCTATTCTACGAGTTATTGTATGAACTAGCGATAACCTCTCTAATAACCAATGATAACCACATTAATAACCAGTGATAACCATACTCATAATCAGCAATAACAACCAGTGATAATCACACTAATAACCAGCGATAACCCACTGCTAATAACAGTGGTTACTTTTTATAGAATTAAATTATGTTAGGTTAGCTTTTAGGTATTAAATTACTTTAGAGTAGGTTAGAGTAATTGAATTAGGTTAGGTTATCTTTTAGGTTCCTATACATGTAGGTTAGGTTAGCTTTTAGTTTCTTATACATATAGTATAATTTTTTTTACATTCTCCTTAACAGTTCTTCTATGGAATTTCAAAATGGCCGATGTTTACAACATAAATACCAGTAATACATATTATATTTCTGCTAATTCACTTTATATAACATTAAAATACTTTCACAATGCTTACTTTTTGCAGATAAATGTCATAAATACTACTATGTAATACCAATATTTGTTTTAAAATTGTCATCAATCGCATAAGTAAATACCTGGTCTTCTCCACCCCAACCGAATATTGTATAAGAAGAAAGAAAAGTTGACGGTTGTATCAGCCTTGAATGGTTTAATGGACAGCGTATTGAACCCTAATTTAAAATCAATGTTGGGAAGTAAACATTATGAGGTAATATTAATTTAAAATATGGACAGTGTAATATTTAAAAAATCTCACTTTACAAATCTCGTGCTCTTCCATGATACCAATTTCAAATGGAATCCTGTCTATCCTCAGTCAAATCTTCTACTGACAAAATCCTTGCACCACCATCATCTGGATTGCCATATGTGGTTGAGTTTATAAACTTTGAGATTAGATTTTGTTCATTAGAATATCATCGATATATCCTTAATTTGATGAATTTTGATTGCCTTAATTATTAGTAAGTAATATTTACATTAACACTCCATTATAATTAAAGAAATTAAGATAGCGTTGTGTGCAGATATTTAAGAAATGAAGTTCTTTTAAGTCCCGCACCGTAGCCGAGCAGTTAAGGTAGGAAGCCTTGGCGCAGAGCTACGGGACTTGCGCTGGTTCGAGTCTCCATGGGGGAAGAAATTTTCTTATGGTATTTCGGCCAGTATGAGACCGGTGCCCACCCAGCATCGTGAGGCAATTAGGTAGCTACAATAAGTAGCGGCTCCAGGTTGAGGAACCAGCTATAACGGCTGGGGGACTCAACATGCTAACCACATGTCACCCCTACACTGGCTGTTGATCATCTACCTCTGTGATTGACACATGTGGATGTGAAGGGCCAGCAGCCGGCTGGTAAAAAGGCAACCGCTGAAAAGTGGAAAGACCCTCAATCGGATCGGATCGGATCGGATCGGAAGTTCTTTTAATAACATTGGTCAAGTGAAGTAATCATAAACAGATAATAATGAATATTAATAGTGAATGTATTTTCATTTACAGGCTTGGATAAATCAAAAGAAGGAAATTATACATGCATGGCTAAAAATCTGTGGGGAGAAGACCAAGTAACATATCAAGTTCTGGTATTAATGGCACCTGATGCACCCAGCCTGGAATTGCAGCATACAACAAGTCGCACCATACACTTACGTTGGAGAGCAACTGATGATGGAGGAGCTCCTATTCAAGGTAACATTTCATTTTACAAACTTTCTAAAATAAAACTGTATCCAATTCTGGAAAATGTTAATTTAAAAATATAACAAATTTATTTGAGAGCTTTTATCAATTGACACATTTTTCTGCCTCCATTTTACATAGTCACTTAACATTTGACCACTTCTAGATGTCATTTTACAAAAATTAGTTTACTAACTTCTTAAAACGAATATACAGCAAACTCCCGATTATCCATGTTAATTGGGACCGAGATATGCACGGAAAATAAAAAAAAACACAGATAATCTAATTAAGTTATTCGGCGCCGTGGAAGTTGATCAGAAATTTATTTACTCACTTTAACACTACTTAAATACAACAAATATTCATAAAATGTTATATTAAATGTATTTAGGTGTGAGTCGTAATTATCATTATTTTATTTTACTCATAAATATGAAAAGAAAAGTGGGACTATTTCCTGTCATTACCACTCTGGTTACAACAGTTATTCAAAATGGCTGTCGTAACTAGTGACTACACTAGTAACCACTGATATCTACACTTATAACCAGCGATGACAAATAATCAGTAATAACCCCACTAGTAACCACCGATGACAACAATACTAACCAGCAATAAACCCACTGCCACAGCATACCTGTGGTTTCAATCTGTAACAACAAACTTTCAGTGACTCACACACGGAAATTTCCGAAATTGTATTGAATTCTCAGAATGTTGGTTGGTACCGTTAAACGTGTCAGGGGAGGCGGTTGTGAGTGAAGGTTACTCTATTGTGCAAGTTTCTAAGTGCAGTTCACAGTAGCACATTTAAAAATAAATAATTTTTCATAACAATACAAAATACAGTACAGTATTTATCTTATTTTTAAAAGAAATACAGTAAAAAGAGTCATATTTGAAGAGAAAAATTTTTGCCTAGACCGGGACTCGAACCCGGGACCCTTGGCTTTCCGGGCCAAGTGCTCTACCAACTGAGCTACCAAGGCGAGTTACGATCTAGATGCAAATTTTTCTCTTATGTACGTTGTAATTCCCTCGCGCCAAATGCTTGAAACCATAGCTTCTATCTTTGCAAATGGCGGCTTTTTAGTTAAGAAGACATTTATTGGGAATTTAACACTACTTTATAGCCAGTAGGGCTTCTATTGACGATTTTATTATTAATTTAACACTTCTCATAGAAGGATAAATTATATTTGAAGAGAAAAATTTTCGTCTCGGTAGCTCAGTTGGTAGAGCACTTGGCCCGGAAAGCCAAGGGTCCCGGGTCCGAGTCCCGTTCTAGGCGAAAATTTTTCTCTTCAAATATAATTTATCCTTCTATGAGAAGTGTTAAATTAATAATAAAATTGTCGTTAAAAAGAGTCATGTCTGGATAATCTGCAAACTGGATAATATATGCACGGATAATCGGGAGTTTGTTGTATACAGCTTTCTTGGAGTCATAGTGAACAAAAGAACTTTCCTAAACCTTCTTAAACAAAAAAATTTTACACTGTTGCCAAAAATACACACTGTGAGAGCGAGAACTAAAATGATCATGGTCAATCCTGGTATGCTGGATCTGGAATATTCCAATCAACCATAGTGAATGTGATGGGAGTGAATGTGTTAACACATAATAGTCCAGTGAATCTCTAGCAGTTCAGGCTGAAGCCCCAGTAATGAACACCCATCTTGGTTTTGTGTGTGCAGGTTACATTTTGAGCTACAAACGAGACCACGGAAACTGGCAGGAAGTGCAGCTGGACTCTGACAGATTGTCGCACACCCTGCAATCTCTGCATTGTGGTGCCACATACCATGCCTATCTCACAGCTCATAACAAAGTAGGCAACAGCAGACCTAGCAGCATTGTCACAGCTGTCACTAAGGGAGGAGGTATCAAATTTACTCTTCTAAACTTTTCTGTAAATAGTTAATTATGGGAAATAACATTATGAGGTTCTTATTCATGAAGAATGAGTCATTTTTTATTTCTTACCTCATAGTTTATGTTTTCTTAAACACGGGAATTGCAGTTTACAAAAGGAAACATCCCTTCCATTTTGAACTGACATTATGACTACCAGATTTTCGTTGGAATCTCCATCTATAACATTGCCATCTGGTATTGATTTGATGAACTTTGAGATTAGGTCCCGTTCATCAGGAATTTTGTAATTCATGGATTGAAATTTGTTCTTCTGAACATATATCTTCTCCCAAACTGTCAATTCTTAAGGTTTTTTCCAAATGTTTTAGAAGTTTGGCCTCTTTTTCAATTTTATGACTCGCCAACAAATTATGTGCTGCAATAGCTTGTTGGACAGTCATAAAATTGAAAAAGAGGCCAAACTTAAAAAATATTTAAAAAAACCTTTAGAATTGACAGTTTGGGCAAAGATATATATTCAGAAGAACAAATTTAAATCCACGAATTTCAAAATTTCTGATGAATGGGACCTGATCTCGAAGTTCATCAAATCAATACCAGATGGCAATGTTATAGATGGAGATTCCAATGAAAATCTGGTAGTCATAATGTCGGTTGAAAATGGAAGGGATGTTTCCTTTTGTAAACTGCAATTCCCGTGTTTAAGAAAACATAAACTATAAACGGTTAAGGATATAAAAACTGACTTCATGCTTCAGTTTTCTGTAAATACTATGCTACATCATAACAACGTATTGGAATATGTCACAACTTTTTTGTACAGATTGCAGCACCCTGTGTATCTGAATCTTACATGGCACTCAATTCAAACTTCTCAGAGGTTTCCAAGTGGTTGTATTACTTATTACTGAGAAATTATATGTTTTAAGAATGAATTGGAGAAGAAAATGAGAAAAAGGTTTTTGATCTCTCACCTCATTAAAGTTGCGTGTTTTCACAATACTGGTTTCAAAAGTATAATTTTACTTCCAATCTTCAGTCAAACTCCAACTGTCGAAATTTTGCCATTAACACATCTTCAGAACTGCCATCTGGTGTTGATTTTATGAACTTGGAGATCAAATTATTCTCGTCAGGAATCTCAAAATTCATGGCTCTATATTTATTCTTCTGAATGTTATATCTTTTCCCAAACTGTTAATTTCAAAGACTTTTCTAAATGTTTTAAAAGTTTAGTTTCTCTTCCAATTTTGTGATCCTCTAGTAAACTATGAGCCACAAATGCCGATTTTTTCATTTCACCATTTTTAATTATTTTGTACAAGTTTCTAAATTCCTTTTAGTTTTTCCTATATATACTTTCTTGCAGTCATTGCAACTAATTTCATAAATTCCAGATTTTTTTACTATCGGACATTAACTTTTTTATTAGTTACTAGCGTACCTGGCAGACATCCTGCCCAAATGTTCAATTCTCATGTCATGGGCGAACGATAAAAATATGTTACTTTTTTACCATAAAATTCAGCAATTAGGACATAATTAGATATTATTAAATAAGTTCGCAAGAAAACCTCTTACAGCCTTCTGTTGTGGCTCAAGAAGTGTGAATGATGATGTCACATAGTCATGAACATTAGAATTGTACCCTCCTTTGCAGATAAGTTAAGAACCATCATATAAAAATTATATTAGAGTGGGGAAAAAAAAAGATAAATCGATGAGAGTGAGTCAAAAGTTTTTTTTTTACCCACTGTGGACCGGTCCCATACTGGCCGACATTGCATGAGAAAAATTTCTTCCCCCCGTAGAGACTCGAACCAGCATAAGTCCCATAGTTTTGCGCCAAGACTTCTTGCCTTAACCACTCGGCTATGGCGCGAGACTCTTGGTATCAATGAAAGACAAAAATGGTTATTGTGAGTTATCCGTAAGAGATAAGGGACTCTTGGTATCAATGAAAGACAAAAATGGTTTTTGTAAGTTATCCATAAGAGATAAACATATGCTATTTTTGGTCTGCACATCTTACCTCAATATTAATGTTGATTTGTTCTTGGACATGTTTCAAAACAATTCTGTTTTATCGTCAGCTTTCCTAGTCTGGGAAAGCTGACGATAAAACAGAATTGTTTTGAAACATGTCCAAGAACAAATCAACATTAATATTGAGGTAAGATGTGCAGACCAAAAATAATATAATTAAAATAACCTCAAAATATAACTTCCTAATATTAAATATTAAACATATGCTGTCACGGACTTTTTTGTAGAGCGTTTTGAGATATTCAATTCTGTGTATTTCTTATGGTTTAGGCAGCATAAGCCATTTAAGCGTCCAAAGAGCTACTTTTTTCAGGTTTTCCACTACAAAGGGTGTAGGAGTTGAGTATCACAACTCTCTTATAGCCTATGTTCATCCCGGGAATCTCCTGAACATTTTGCAAAAAACCCCATCACAATCGGATCAACAGTATGGCCGCGCATAAAGTACGAACAAACAAACCAACATACAAACACACAAACATTAATTTTTATATATAAGATGAGTAGATATTAAAAACATTTTCTTCAACTCATTTATAAATGTAAATATACCTCCCACTTTGATTTTGTTTAAAATTATATGTAGTTGCATCAGATATCGAATGAATTTTTCAACCTTGTATACTGGGTATCTGAAACAAAAACTACCAATTATAAAGTTTCTAATAATTTTTCAGTCGGCCACAGTGGTTTAGTGGATATGCTCCTTGCCTCTAGTCCCTAGGGTCCACAGGTTCAAATCCGGCTGGGATCGATGGATTTTTTTTAGGATGGAAAAATCCAAGGAGCAAGTCCTCCAGGAGGAACTTTTAAGTCGTCGGTCCTGAGTCTGAAGATTTTCAGGCTTGTAAAAGATCCTTAAGCCTAAATAAAAAGGCCTCTAAGCAAAATTTACGCATCTCAACATTCTAGTAATACATTGGTTAAATTTTTTAATTTGTAGAGAAAAATTTTCGCCTAGACCGGGACTCGAACCCGGGACCCTTGGCTTTCCGGGCCAAGTGCTCTACCAACTGAGCTACCGAGGCGAGTTACGATCTAGATGCAAATTTTTCTCTTATATACGTTGTAATACATTGGTTGTCTGGTAGATGTCTCATTGAGTCGATATGTTGACCACATGCCATTCATGACATCTGTGGGTAAATAAGGTAACTAAATTATCTTAGTCTAGTAACTCCTAACAAAGGAGAGGCTATGGCTCAACATTGGGTTACACCAAGATAGATAGATAGATAGATAATAATTCTCCAAATATTTGATAGAGGATAATGATATTTTGCAATATATTCAGAGTAACTTCCAAGTATTGGATAATTACTAATAAAACAAAAGAAGAGAAAAAATTTCCATCCAATATGTGATACTCAGATAGCCTAGTGGTCAATGTGCTGTACATAAAACTAGAAATCTTAGGTTCAAATCCTGTTTTGTGCAAAAATTTACCTCTTAAAAAATGTTTTTAATGAAAATTAGGCTATTCTTTACAACCTGTGAAGCGACTTTTTTTTATTCCTTCATAAACTCGTGTCAAATTTTATTCTTAAGGTTTCATTTTCAAATTTTTCCCACCATTTACAATGATTTTTATGTTTTTTCTAATGATTATTTCAATATATTTTTCTATGATATTTTACTACATAAGTAGCATGAAACGTGGCAGCCATATTTATTTTAATGAATATTGTATATAATAAAGACGGTTCCTATGCAGCCACCATATAGTATGTACTAATTCCATCCATAGTAATTCTGCCCAAGTGTAGGTCTTTCACTGCAATCATAGCATTTTGATGCTATGCTTTGCAGCTTTACCAGGGAATTATAGATGTGGTAGCTTCCTGTTGCTTTCACACTGGTGAAGAATAATGATAATAAGGATGATGATGATGGCCAGATGGAGTTTCAGGAACCATTGGGGCCAAGCTTCTTGACATTTGTCTTACAGATGAGGAAAAATCCTAAAAAAAAAACCTACCTAGGAGTCTGTCGCAACCCGGGAATCTAACCCGGGCCCACTGCCATGAAGCAATGCAGCATGTGCTACCGACTCAAGACCACAGCGGTGGACATGTACTAATTAACTATACACTTATACTTCATAATTTCAGAACTTACTATTTATTTTTGGGTGTTGCATTCTTTCACAGGTTAGAGTGTTTAAATTGCATTAGATTAGTTTTTGACAGGTTAGAGTACTTAAATTGCAATTAGGATAAGCTTTTAGGTTTGTTAAATATCATGTATATTACTTTTTTAGAATTCTCACTATGAGGTAATATTCTACCTTAAATCATGTATATGTTGGTTGCATTCCATGATTCAATAGTGTAAACCACTTCACATTTGTTGATGTATGCACATGGTGTAGGATTGGAACTCGTAACATTTTTCGCATCACATGTTGTAAAGAATCCACATTGTTGCTTTTCATTTCCTTTAATTTCAAGAACAAAAACTTTATTTAATAAGAATTATTGTTTTTCAGTTCCACTAATTCCAAGTTCAAATGAATTGTTCACTGCAAATGCCACTTCTCTACATCTACAACTCTCATCATGGCCTGATGGAGGTTGTCCCATAGTGTATTTTGTTGTGGAATATCGCTCTCTGAGTGGAAGCAATCAGAACTGGATGCTGGTAGATAACAATGCTCCTGCTGAACAGCTTACTATAAGAGATCTTCAACCTGCCTCATGGTACCAACTTCGTCTGATTGCTCACAACGATGCTGGATCTACTCGTTCACTATTCAACTTTGCTACCACAACAATAACAGGAGGTAAGATTGATATCTTAACTCAATTCCTGACACTTTGAATATCACAATTTTCAGCTTGAAGCTATTTTTTTTCTTATCCTCCTTCCTATTCTAGCTTATGTCCTCTTCTGATTGTTAATTTTTTTTATTAGTCTCCAACATTTCTCTCCATTTAATCTTTATATATATATATAATTCTTCTGTACATATGTTTGTCACTGAACTCCTCCTAAATGACTGCACTGATTTTGATGACATTTTTTGTGTGTGTTTGAGTGGGTTCCTGGATGTTTTAGATTCACAATTGAACCCTCTATAACTATTAGATGTAGGATTTCACCTGAAATGAACATTTAAAAATTGCTGTAGCGGTCACAATTTTCAATGTTTCACAACAAAATTTGGTATATCTTCTTAAAATAAACCGAGGTAGTTATTATCAAAAAAATAAGTGAAATCAGACAATTAGAATTGGAAGTTTGCTTGAACTTCAAAATTAAAAACTGGCTAAACTAGTGGATCGATTTTGATTACATTTTTTGTGTGTCTTTGAGTGGGTCCCTGGATGGTTTACATTCACAATTGGACTCGGTAGGTGGCGCTGCAATTGGGTTATAGGAATTTTTTTATGTCAGATGTGTAGTCATTTGCATTACTGACATATTCCGCACAACAACAATGTGATGTCATAATGCATGCTTCTTGAGTCAGAACAAATGGCAGTGAGGATTTTTCTTGCAAACTTATTAATTAGTGAATTTTATGGTAAAAAAGTAACATATTTTTATTGTCCTGCCATGACACGAGAATTGAACGTATGAACAGGACGTCTGCTGGGTCTGTTAGTAACTAATAAATAATGAGTTGTATCTTACCCTCATACTCCGTTATCTTCAAGCACGGTATCCCTCTTAACTTCAGGTATCTTTACAAGTCGTAAAGGATGCCTCTTAAAACTGGGGTACTGTACTTGAAGAACAGAGTACGAGGTGAGATACGATTAATTATTTATTAGTTTTATTTTCTATATTTAAATTAATGTTGGGAAGAAAACATTATGAGGTTATTTCATTAACAGTGAGTGGAGAACATATTTTTAATGACTCACCTCAAACATTTTCAAATTTCTTTGATACCAACAGTTTCAGACGATATCTTGTCCCCCTTCAGTCATGACTTCCACTGATAAAATTCTCTGGTTGATTATTTCTCTATGGACATCACCTCTTGTGCTGCCATCTTTGGTTATTAGTTTACTTGAAAACCTCATTTTATTTCCCATAATTAATTTATGACATTTCTTCTCCATATTTCACTCTCTTTTTTCCTCCTTCTTTTAACATAATTTTTTACTTGCTCTTCGGTTTTCTCTTACTTTTGATGTCTCAAATATTTTATAATTTTACTGCTATCAAACTGCAATATACTCATATGTTATTCAGTTTGTGTGTGAAACAAATTATGAAAATAAAAGAATTTTAGAATTTCAAAAGATATAAAAAGATTTTCATATTTAATTCATGTATCTTCATATTATATAGGTGTAAATAATGTCTAATTTCTGTCCAGCAACAATTCCTCCACCACGTGACAAACAAGATCCATCAACTGGTGCACAGTTTTATCGAGACGTTTATGTGATGGTACCGATGGTGTGTGCTGCCATAGTTCTTGTGTCTGCACCACTGCTGGGCTATATTGCACTCCAGAGGAGGTTTGTATGATATATTGAACATAGTGTTCAAAAGATTTAATTGAATAGTTAAGAGAGCAAAGATATCAAAGATTCTAAATCAATACAGATTCCATTTATATGGAATTGGGCTGTCATCATCCCCAAAGCAGCAACAAAATACTTTAAAATTTTTTATTTTAATATTGTAGTTAAAAACCAAGAGAATTTTGTTTCGTAAATTCTTGAGTCGTGTTTTACATCTTACCACATATATTATGTTTCTTTAAACATGGGAACTAGTTTTCAAGAGAAGGATCTCTCTCATTTTCAACCGACATAGAGTCATAGAGGTAAGATGTAAAAAATGATTAATTCATTTACGGATTAAAAACCTCATAATGTTATTTCCCACATTAAACTATGAAGAATTTTGTTTGTTTGCTTGCAATATCTGTGCACCATGAACCATTTCAGGATATGTATGAGAAGTGAAGGCTACAGCAAGCCTGGTCGGAATCTACCTGAGAGCCATAGTGTCTGCAGCAGTTCTGCTGAGATGGATAACAAACGTAACTGTCAGCAAGTGTACTCGTCTTCCCCCGCCAAACCTGAGAATCAACATCATCACCACAATTCAAAGCACATCGAAACTGCACCAGGTTAGTTCACAATATTCCACATTTTATAAACAGGGATGATTTCTATGAGGTGTTTCATGTTTGTGCAACCACCAGCTTCAAATAACTTATTCCTATGTTTTAATTAAATTTATCACTCACTATATAACTTTACTGGCTGTAATATGAGTGTGAAAATCCCATTTAAAGTCTCCTTGAACATGAAGACACATGATGGCTTCTAGAACAAAGGTTCTCAGCCTTGGGCGAGCAGGTCTAATGCAGTGGTCTAATACACTGGTACATAAAACCAGAAATGTTTGGTTCAAATCCCAGTTTGGACAAAAATTGTTCTCTTCAAATATTGACTTATTACTATTTACCATTGATTACAATAATTTAGTTGTGTATATATAAATTTATTAATATTAATTTCATAAATATAGGTATAGCTTGAATATATTATAGGAAATAATCACTATGAGGCGCAATTTAAAATATATTCTGTTCACCTCACCTCTTATCCCATTTTCTGATTAGATTGATTTCAAAACCTAGACAGTTCCATCATTTGCAATTTCACGATCAATATTCTATCTTCCATTGTACTCCATATGTTGAAGGACCAATGTACCTCCAAATCAAATCAACTTCCCTGGGAATTTCAAAATTTATTAATTTTTCTTTCTTGTTTCTTAGAATGTAGATTTTTACTCAAACTTGAGCTCTTTTTGGTTTTTCTTTTGTTTTATTAAACTAGCCTTTCTTTCAATTAGATATTTTTCTGACCAAGCTATAGCTGTATGGAATCCCAACATGTCTTCTTAATATAGAAGCAGTTAAAATAATTCAAAGTTTATTTGTGAATATAGTTCATTACATTGGATCTGTCCACCGCTGTGGTCTCGAGGTAGTGTGCTGCCTTGTCACGCAGCAGGCCCAGGTTTGATCCCCGGTTGGGACAGTTTTTCTGGGTGAGGTTTTATCAGGCTTTTTCCTCACCTGTAAGCAAATGTCAGGAAAACTTTAAGGCCCAAACGGTCCCCGAAATCATATGGCTATCATCATCATCATCATCATCATCATCCTTATCATTATCATCATCATCCTTCACCGGTGTGGAAAGCAACGGGAAGCTACCACATCTACAATTCCCTAGTAAAGCTGCAAAGCTTAGCATGAAAATGCTATGATTGCAGTGAAAGACCTGCCCTTGGGCAGAATTACTATGGATGGACATTGGATCTGGGAGATGAAGAGAGTAAAGTAAAAGGAGAATTTGTGCTTGAATGGGAGAGAAGCATGAATTAGCTCAGTGGTCAGTGTATCAGCACATAAAGCGGTTCATGGTTCGAGTCCTAGTTCAGGCATAACATTTTTCTCTTTATCAATGATTACAATAATTTAGTGGTGTACATAAATTTACTTATTTTGATCATATTAGTAGCTTTAACTTCTTAATATTAATTTGTTTATTCACTCTTTATTACAATTTCAAAAAATTATGTTTTTAATCTAAATCTGCTCTTAAAATGTTATTGCCAACTTACAGTATGTCATGAAATGACTCATTGCAAATCTTATGCAACATAAACAGAATAAATCTTTTAAACTTAGTAGGAATAAATCTTTGTTTCTGTCTGTGTGTGCATGATCCTCTTATTTTTTTTAAAATATGGCTGTCAGATGCAATATACATTGCTGTCTTCTACCAACTGTGTGATCATTGAGTTGTGTAGAGAATTTCTCTAAGACTTTAAAATAAAGAATACAGTAACTGCTGTACAATCTAAGCTATTTGCATTACTTTCCATATATAAATTGGAACCTCGGAAGACCCATGGCAGCTCTGATTATAAAAGAGACAATTCAATGTAAAATCAGATGGATATGTATGAAAACTATAACTGGCTGTGGGGTTCTGAACTCATACTTTATTACTTATTTTAGGAACAAAACCAAGACCTATGTAATAAAGCCAAAGACAAAATATGGAATATTTTAGTAAAGAAGTCAGATATTATTCCAGAAATTCCATGTAAAACTACAGTAGCAAAATTTAGACTGCTTACAGGGCATGACTATTTGGTCAAGCATTTGTATAAAATAGGAATCTACATGTATCCAAATTGTCATCTATGCAACAAAGATGATGAAATGGATGAAGAACATGTACAAATCTGTGAAGTATTGCCTGTTGGATCCACTATAGAGAAATATTGGAGAGCAAGAACGCTAATGGCTTCATTGCCAAGGCCATTTGAAAACAACACCACCACTTATTTTAGGAATTCACACTATAAAATCACATTCTATTGTTTCTCTTATATTACCTTACTATCTAGTGCCTATCTACTTCTAGTAGATCAATACTTTTTAATATTATGTAAATTACATCATTATTTCTTTTCATAATACGCTATGCAGTTGAGATGGAAATAAGTTTTATATTAAAATGTTTTATTTCAGTTTTTTTTAAGATTGTAAAACATCTTACCTCAAATTAATGTTGATTTATTTTCAAACATTTTTCAATATAATCTTTTATATCATCATCAGCTTGCCAAGAGTCTGGGCAAGCTGATGATGATTTAGAAGATTATATCAAAACATGTTCGAGAGAATAAATCAACATTCATTTGAGGTAAGATGTTTCCCAGTCACAAAAAAACTTGATTAAAAGAACCTCAAAATATTACTTCCCAAAATAAATCATTAAAATATTTTATACCTCACCTCATATCCAGTCTTCTAATTATACCAGTTCCGAAGCTTGGGCAGCTTCATCTTCATAAATTTCTTGTCGACTGATATTATGTCGATCAGGAGAACTACTTCTTCCTCACTCTATTGGTGAACTGATGAACCTCTGGATCAGATCAGAATCCCCAGGAATTTTGATGTTCATAAGTTTTTCTTTCTTGTTTTTTAATGTGGATTTTTTCTCAAACCGCAAGTTCTTTTTGTTTTTCTATTTATTTAATTAGACTGGCTTTTGTATCAATTAGATGTTTTTCAGACCAAGCATGAGCAGCTACTGCTGACTTTTCCATTTCACCACTTTTGACATTTCTAAGACTCTCTTTCAGTCTTGTTTTCAAATTTCTTTTTGCTTTTTTCCTGGAGAATAACATGATTTGAGGGAAGTAGATTATACAGGGAATGATTGGATAACATTAGCTCAGGATAGGGATATATAGAGAGCTTATGTCCTCATGACCATGAATCTATGGGTTCAATAGTGCCAGTGAGTTAGTTAGTTTTCCTATATAAAATCTTGTCACAGTACCTACATTTGATCTGATAAATTCCTGATTCCCCCCCCCCATATATACTTTCTAAAAGAAATGAATTTAGTCACTTGTACAAAATATCACTTGAGAAATATTAAAAATGGTGAAATTGAAAAATTGGTAATTGCAGTTCATAATTGCTTGAGAAGCACATAATTGGAAGAGGAACTAAACTTTCGAAACATTTAGAAAAACCTTTGGAATTAACAGTTTGGGAAAAGTTGTACATTTAATTGACTCAGTTGTAAATTGTTATTCTTAATGTTAAATTTAGTTTTTTTCTTTTTTTTTTTTTTGTGTGAATGAGAAATTTTCTGATAGGCCTGATGGATTGAGAGAATATGAAAATTATTAATTTCGTGGGTGCCTCTACAAATACCACTGCAGTTGATAATGCCAGATTTCTCAGCTGCAATTAAAGTAACAGATGATGTTCATTTTTAATTCCTCTTGTGAATACTGCAGTTTCTTTTCTTGTGTAAAATGCAAATTTACTTTCAATGTCTAATAATTATTTTCTTCAAGAAATTGTGTTATTATGTTTTATTCTATGCATTTATTGTATTAATGTATGTGAAGGAGAACTATTAAAATATGTCAGAAATGGTTGTGTTACAATTGCCTTTTTTCAATGCCTTCTGTGATAAATCTTTAGATAATGCTTATACCCCAGCCACTGATTCTCCGGCTCTGACGTTTTCACGACAGTGTTGCCGATATGGATATTCAGTGGGAGGGGCTGCTTTATATATGCGGTTAGCAGACATACAGCTGCCAACATCTCAGCAATTTCAAACTTTACTAGTGCACTATAGCTGCATCAAGAGCAGTGATTGGTTGTGGCAGATGTTCAATCCCACTCAACCATTTCCTTATTGGCAGTAGAGAGCGAGTTTTTCCCTTTACCCCTCATACAACCTAAACTTCAGAGCCGGAGATCCAGCGGCTGTAATGTAATTGTAACTGTAGTTGTGAAATCTATATACTTGGATTGAGGAATATACTTGTAATTATATTATTTTTAGTCTGAACCTCTTACCTCAATATTAATGTTGATTTGTTCTTGAACATGTTTCAAAACAATTCTGTTTTATCATCAGCTTTTCCAGACTGGTTTTATTTATGTTGCATTATGTTGCACAACCTGGATGTCGATTGGACATCGACATCCATGAATAAAACCAGTCTGGAAAAGCTGACGATAAAACAGTATTGTTTTGAAACATGTTCAAGAACAAATCAGCATTAATATTGAGGTAAGATGTTCAGACTAAAAATAATATAATTAAAATAACCTCAAAATATAACTTCCTAAAATTAAACATTAATGTACTTGTAGTTTTGCCAGCCAGCAGCTTATTTCCAGGCTGCCACAAAATTAATATAACTTATTTTAAAATACAATAGGAAGTAACATTAATAGGTTTGTTTAATAATTAAAACATTTTGTCAGTTCATTCTTACCTCGTAGAGTTGTTTTTGTCGAACATATGTTTCAGAGCTTCTTAGCCCCATCGTCAGCGAGGTAAGAATGAACAGACAAAATGTTTTAATTATTAATAGAACTTATCTCACATGAACACTTTGTGCATTTTCTAGCCGAGATCTACGAGATGAGTCCATATGCAACATTTGCAATGGCTACAACACCAGCCAATAGAGAGCTCAGCACTGCCACATTAGACTATACAGTTCAGTTCAAGACATTTGGACATTCAGAAAATGATAGTGGCATCCATCAAGATCATTTGCCTCCTCCAAGATCCAACAAAAAGCATTCTCGACACATAGCATCTTCTGATGGTAAACACTTGTTGAAAAGCCTTTGAAAAAATTGATGGCACAACTGTTGATAATTGAAAGTTAAAAGTTTTGAAGAGTGATTCACACTAGTAAGTTTTACTTACACTGTCTCCATTGAGTTCAAAATGGGCAGCATAAGTCTTTCTTCATACAGTATTCATATTGTTCTCTTCAGTGGAACAGTTGATAAGATGCTCTCTTGCAACAATGCGGGCCCAATTTTGATCATGGTCAGGAAGAATTTTTTTAACAACGTCAAGAAATTCGTACATGGGTTCCACTGGGGTAAAATTTTCCGGAGGTCAAATAGTCCCCCATTTGGTTCTCCGGGCAGGGACTACTTCAGGGAATCCATGCCAAAGGCTTAAACACACTGCGATGGGCAGGATATGTGGCATGAATGGGGAATGAAAGATGTGCATGGAAGCTTCTTGTAGGAAAACCAGAAAGAAAGCGCCCAGATAGTAGACCAAAAATGAGGTGAGAGAATAACATTAACTATGATTTGAGGAAAGTAGATTATACAGGGAATGATTGGAAAACATTAGCTCAATATAAGGATGTATGGAAAGCTTATGTCTGCACCATGGCCTTGAACCTACAGTTTGGATAATGCCAGTGAGTTAGTTAATGATGTTTTTAGTATTAATTTAACACTTCTTACTGAAGGATAAATTATATTTGAAGAGAACAATTTTCGCCTAGACCGAGACTCGAACCCGGGAAAAAAAAATGTTTCTCTTCAAATATAGTTAGTTAATGTCATTAATTTTCATAATGCCTACATGTTACCAGGCTCTGTTAAATAAATAAATTTGGGAAATAAATTAATTAAAGAAAGCAGGTCACATATAGAAAATGAATAACGATTGTAACATCTCATTACTTCTTTTACAAAATGCAAGGCACAACAAGATTGATTATTTCCTCAACTAATACAAAACACATTTGATTAATTTAAACTAACTCAAGTTAATATTTAATTTCAATATGTAAGAACTGGAATATTGCATTGCTTCATACAGACTGTTTCTAGCAGGGACAGTTGTGGTCTAGTGGAGGGAACATCTGTTTTCCATATATGAGGTCATGTGTTTGATCCTACTGTCATGTTTTTTTCTCTCATCCTTATTTCAATTAAGTTTGTTTGTTTTCTTTCATTTGTTTTGCTTTGTTTTATTTATAGTATTTACCACACTACTTATTTATGTGAAATTATTTTCCCTTGCACAGCACACAACGAAATAGAATGAATTTTAGTTTCTCAAATAGTTGTGCACTTGTGAACTAAATAGCTGACCTCTGATTATGTGCAATAGCTTCGTTCTGGGACTTGAACATTATCTGTGTGCCATCAATTCTTTCAAAAGCTGTACATGAATTATTCTGTAAAATGGTCTTAGATCTTAATATCATAGAATGAATCTAGAATAAATTATACATTCACTATGTCAGTTCTGAAGATCTGGTGCTTGGTTGCTGGCCTCATGATTTATGATTTACATGCTCACAATTGGCCAAAATCTTAATTTTTTTTAGATATGTTGAAGTTAGTCATAGACTTGAAGAAAACAGATTGGCAATATGTTGTCTTACAGCATTTTATAAATGTTTGTTTCTGTTGCCATATTGTGAGTCTGATTTCCATTTGAGCACGTTATCTTTATATATATATAATTCTTCTGTACGTGTGTTTGTCACTGAACTCCTCCTAAACGACTGGACCAATTTTGATGAAATTTTTTGTGTATGTCTGATTGGGTCCCTCGATGGTTTAGATTCACAATTGGATATTCTAAAGTCATTAGGTGTAGAAGTTAACCTGAAGTGAAAATTCGAAAACTGCTCTAGTGGTCACATTTTTTTATGTTTCACAACGAAACTCAGTATATCATATTAAAATAAACCGAGGTAAGTATTGTCCAAAAATGAACGAAAACCTACAATTAGAAGTGGATGTTTACTTGAAATCAAAAATTAAAAACTGTCTAAACGACTGGACCAATTCTAATAATTATTTTTTTTTTGAGTGGGTCCCTGGATAGTTCAGATTCACAATTGAACACTCTAAAACCATTACGTGTAGGAGTTTACCTGAAGTGAAAATTTAAAAATAGCTTTAGCAGCCACAATTTTTTATGTTTCATACAACAAAACCCAATATATCCTATTAAAACAAACCGAGGTAGATATTATCCAAAAATGAGTGAAATCTGACAATTAGAAGTGGAGGGTTACCTGAAATCCAAAATTAAAAATTGACAAGCAACTGCTATTTTTGATTTGCGTCAGCATATACCATTCAATATAATTAACCTTTAATATTTAATTTATTTAGGCATAACAAAGCACGCCAAATGTTAGCTAGTAGATCTATAATTTTGTTAATTTCATCTTTGACCCTGATGATATTAGAGTATTCGAGGCTGAAGGGTTCATTTCTGTCTTTCCTATATCTCTTTGTTTAACCTCATGGACACTCCCCTTGAATGCCCACATAAGCTGCATGTTCAAATGCAGCCCCGTTACAACTTATAGCTTAAGTATTCCATGGATTTGTGTCATCAGCTATGGCTGGATACACGTAATGAAGAAGAAGATATTAATATCAATTTAATTTATTTTAATTACTATAAGTTTTATACTTTTTTATAAATTTTTTGGCATTTCAATCACATTCATTGTATTTAAGGTAAGACAGTATTGACAATTAAATAGAAATTGATTGGAACCATTGGAAAATTAAGACTCATGATATGGGAGTGCAAAATAAGTTTCTGCTTCAGCATTATGCAGTCTATTACCAATTTATCTCTTTATGTCTGTGGAGTCAAATCACATTGTGAGAAAAACTGATTAATTATTTGATATCTGATAAAAAAGATGAAAATATGAGCAAGGAATTGATTCATCCTAATCACATCATTGCCTATAATATCTACTGATAGTAAGTAATAGTAACAACCACTTCAGTTAGTCTTGGCTCTCCAGAAATATCTATAGATTTATTTCCTATCCTATGGAAAGAGATCTCTGGACTTCAGAGTCTTGGATCTTCAGAAATGTCATGCTATAGATTTATTTCCTCTCCCATAATGAGGTGGAAGAGTTGCACTAACCATGATTTGAGGAATTTGATTGTACAGGGGATGATTGGAAAACATTAGCACAGGATAGGGATGTATGGAGAGCTCATGTTTGTATTGCCGTGAACCTATGGGTTTGATAGTTCTAGTGAGTTAGTTAGTTATAGGCTCAGTCAAATGAATAAAGACCTCTTAAATAAGGGAAAATTATTCATAATAGCAAAGACAAAAATAGACTAAAAACAGGAGCAAAATAATAAGAGATATAATTAGAAGTTAGTGGAAATGTCTGTTCTTTATAGAGATGATTATATGCATGGAGACTTAAATATTAATTGATTTATTTCAATGAATGAATGAGTCATATATTATCTTACCTCATATTTTATGCTTTTTAAACACAGGAACTGCAATTTTCAAGAGGAGTCCCTCTTCAGCCGACATTATGAGTCATAATATCGGCTTTAGATAGTTCCCGTGTTTAAAAATACATGAAATATGGGGTAAGATAAGATATGACTCATTCATTTATTGAATTAAGAACCTCATAATGTTATTTCCCATATTTAACTATGAAGCAAAGAGGTAGCAATGTTCTGTACTGGTCTCAAAGTCATAATTCCATCTTCTCCTTTGTCTTTGTCTTGATTAATATTGGAAGATGGCTGTATAAAAATGTACATTTCAGGTGAAAGCAGTCGACAAGTTTCTCAACAGATAGCTAGCAGAATGAGGCATGGAAATCCTAAGCCTCATCAGAGAGATAAACAGACTAGTGCAGATAATACAGCTCATGACTCTGAGTCGGATACTAGTGGCAGCCCTTCAGCTGTCAGTAGCTACAGAGTTCCAATTAAACCCCCTGCCTCCAGAAGTCTGGGTTAGTATGCTTCTTTTTTCTGTTAGTGTTATTGCATGTCCTGCCTATCAAGTTTTAAATTAGCAAATTCTGAAGAAATGAAACTATTGAGTTTGCTCTCGTGAAAAGATTAAGAAAAAATTTTTTTTTCTTCATTGTGTTGAACTTTTATAGGAAGAAATCACTATGAGGTTTAATTTAAGATTAAATTAAATGTTTCATACCTCATCTCATATCCAGTCTTCTAGGTAGACCGCAGTTTCAAATCCTTGGCAGATTCATCTTCAGTACCATCTCGATGACTGATGTTATGTTGATCAGAACAACTACTTCTTCTTCCCTCTGTTGGTGGACCAATAAACCTCTGGATCCAGTCAGAGAAACATGTAATTGAATCAAAAGCCAGTCTAATTAAACAAATAGAAAAACAAAAAGAACTAATGCTTTGGGAAAAAAATCCACATTTGAAAATACAAGAAAGAAAAACTTATGAACTTCGAAATTCCCACGGATTCTGACTGGTTCCGGAGGTTTAACTATCCACCAACAGAGGGAAGAAGAAGTAGTTCTTCTGATCCACATAACATCAGTCATCAAGAGGGTACTGAAGATGTATCCGCCAAGGATTTGAAACCGCGGTCTACTTAGAAGATTGGATTTGAGGAGATTTAATTTAATCTAATATTATCTTCATTGTTCCTACCTAGTAGGCACCATAAATTACCATTACAATATATATATATATATTAATTATATTATTTTTGGTCTGGACATCTTACCTCAATATTAATGTTGATTTGTTCTTGGACATGTTTCAAAACAATTCTGTTTTATCGTCAGCTTTCCCAGACTGGTTTTATTTATGTTGCATTATGTTGCACCACCTGGATGTCGATGTCAGCTCCATCCTGTGGTTGGCCAAAGAACCTCCAAACAAGGTCACCCTCCATCGGAATATCAAAATTCATAACTCTGTTTCTGTTCTTCTGAATATAAATTTTTTCCCAAATAGTCAGCTCTTTTGTATTTTCTAACTGTTTTAATAATTTAGTGTCTGAATTTATATTATGTTTTTCAGACCAAACATGAGCAGCAACTGCAAATTTTTCAATTTCTCCATTTTTAATTTTTCTTATGTGTTCTTTGGTTCTAATTTTTAGGTTTCTTTTTGTTTTCCCTATATATATCTTTTCACAACCCATGCATTCAATTTGATATATTCCTGACTTTTTATTTTTATCAGTTTTTTCATTTTTGTTGGTTTTTATTAGTTTATATATATATATATATATATTAATATGAGTTAGGTGTATTTTCTCTCACCTCACATTTTTTATATTTCTTGCAGACTAGTTTCTTCACACTTGTGTGACATTGTCAATGCTTCCTAACTGCCAAAATTTGCAGTTGTCTATCGTGTATATTGATTTCTGCTCCCTCTGTTGGCTGACTGATGAACTTTCATATACATTTTTTTTAATAGTGAGTGGAGACCATATTTTAATCGACTCACCTTATACATTTTCAAACTTCTTTGATACAGATGGTTTCAGACAATATCATGTCCTTCTTCAGTCATGGCTTCCACTGATGAAATTCCGTGATTGTTGATTTCTTTAGTGACATCACCTCTTGTGCTGCCATCTTTCGTTGGCATTATAAACTTTGTAATTACTAGAACACATAAAATTGAAAAAGAAGCGAAACTTTTGAAACAATTGCATAAACCGTTGGAATTGACAATTTGGGAAATGATATTCATTCAGAAGAATAAATATCGATCTATGAATTTCGATATTTCGGTGGATAAAAAATTTAATTACAAAGTTTATAATCCCAACGAAAGATGGCAGCACAAGAGGTGATGTCACTAAAGAAATCAACAATCACAGAATTTCATCAGTGAAAGCCATGACTGAAGAAGGACATGATATTGTCTGAAACCGTCGGTATCAAAGAAGTTTGAAAATGTATGAGGTGAGTCGATTAAAATATGTTCTCCACTCACTATTAATGATATAACCTCATAATGTTTACTTCCCAATATTAATTTAAATATAACTTTTTTTTTCTTTTTCTCCGGGAATTTCAAAATTAATTGTTTTCTTCTTATTCTTGTGGATGTAAATTTTCTCCCAAATTGTGAGTTCCTTAGAATTATCTAATTGTTTCAGTAATTTCACCTTACTTTCTATTCACAGAATAAATTACTGAAACAGTTAGTTAAATCTAAGGAACTCACAATTTGGGAGAAAATTTACATCCACAAGATTAAAGTTTTAAGAATTATAAATCAGTACCTGATATCTCAGTTGTCCTCAATAATTTGCAGTGTTGTTTTATAGGAGGCCTTTTGATATCATCTTCTGCTTTCATTTTGGTACTAGAATGAAAGCAGAAGATGATATTTAAGTTATCAAAAGGCCTCCTATAAAAAAAAGACTGCAAATTTTTGAGGACTACTGAGATATCAGGTACTATTTTATAATTCTTATAACTTTAGCACAGTGACCTCAACAGAGTTTTGTAATGTATCTTAAAAATCTTGATCCACAAGATTAAGAAGAAAACTATGAATTTTGAAATTCCTGGGGAAAAAGAAAAAAAATTGATTTGGAAGTTCATGGGTCAGCCAACAGAGGAAGCAAGAATTTACATACAGAATCAATAACTATAAATTTGGCAGTTGGGAGGCATTGGCAGTGTGAAGAAAATAGTCTGCAAGAAATCTAAAAAAAATATGAGGTGAATCTAAAACCTTAACTCACTGAGAAACATTCAGCACTACACTGTTCAAAACAAGATGGCAGAAACCTTACGAGATTATGGATACACAGTTTATGAGGAAGTTCATGGTGTGGCCACTAATGAAAGTAATAGATATTACTGCATTTAGACCATCTTCTAAAATTGGTGTGATATTAGATCCCACAATCCGTTTTGAGACTCATAGTGGCCAACCTGAGGAAGTTGACTCTGAAAGAAAGCCATTATTATGCCAGCATTTGACTATTACAAATATAAATACCAATTAGATAGTATAACTGTCACAGGATTGATGATCGGGGCAAGAGATACTATCCAGAATTCTTAGCTAAATTTTGGAATTTCTTAGATTTGGACAGGGTGTCTCTTTCTAAAATTGCCATCACTGCCATTAGAGGATCAATTTCAATTTTAAGAAATCATCTTTACAAAATTTCTACTTTATAGAATATACTTCAATTAGAAAATTTGAAGTTTTTTAATGTATTTACAAAATGTAATTCATCAATTTCGAAAATTAATTTTCTATATCACATTGTCCTTGTGGCAATCCTCTAATGAGGAAAGTTTTATATCTAATAATATATAAAAATGAATGTTTGTTTGTTCGTACTTTAAGCGCGTCCATACCATTGATCTAATTGTGATGGGGCTTTTGCAAAATGTTCAGGAGATTCCCGGGATGAACATAGGCTATAAGAAAGTTGTGATACTCAACTCCTACACCCTTAAAAATTGCCCTTTGTAGTGAAAATGTGAAAAAAGTAGCTCTTTGGACGCTTAAATGGCTTATGCTGCCTAAACCATAACAAATATACAAAATTATTGTACACAGAATTGAATATCTCAAAAACCTCTACAAAAAAGTCCATGACAGCATATGTTTATCTCTTATGGATAACTCACAATAACCATAACAAGATTGAGAAAAATACGTAGATTTCTGTGCAAGCATAGCAGCACATAGCAGATATTCTTTTACGGATAACTCACAATAACAAATTTTGTTTTTTAGCTCATTTATGCCAAGAAGATTGAGATAAGTAGATTCCCGGGGCAACACCTGGTAATCAGCACGGGGAATCTTAAAATAATTACGATATACATTTATAATTATTTTTCATCCAACTCATTCAACCAATCATAAGAAGTACATTAATTTCCGTCTTTCAGCTCATTTATGCCAAGAAGATCGAGATGAGTAGATTCTCAGACAATGCCGGGTAAACAGCACGGAGTATAAAAAAATAATTACAATATAAATTTTTCCCTTTACTTATTTAACTAAACATAAAACACATTAATTTTCATATTTCAGCTCATTTATATGTCAATAAGATCGGGATGGGTAGATTCCCGGGCAACGCTGGGTAATCAGCTTGGCGTATCTAAAAAATATAAATTTATAATTATTTCTCCATTTACTTATTTAACTAAACATAAAAGTACATTAATTTTTGTTTATTTATACATAGCTGCACATGGCGGATATTAGCTAGTAATATAATATAAATAAAAAACCTATTTTAACCCCTCAGTGTGGGAGCATTTAAATATATATTCTATGTTAAAGGAAATTTTAATATCTCCTCTATGAGATGGCAGTTCATAAAGCCTGTTTTCTTGGTATATTTTCATTAAGAATCATAATAAAACAAACGTGGTGCTTGTCGAACATGCTCGATCAGCACTCCGCAGAGAAGTAGTGTTTATTTTATGCGGGCACTGCACGTCATTCCACGCTGATGGGTTAAACAAGTTCCTCTGTATGAGTAAACACTCATGTTGGTGGAATTATTAAACTACTCATATTTGGGAGAGTAATAAATTTACATATTAAATAACATTACCTATTTAAACTGCTTGTACTTTTATAAAATAAGTTTATTAATTATTATTAACTTACTTACTTACTCACTGGCACTATCGAACCCGTAGGTTCATGGCCGCGTGGACATAAGCTCTCCATACATCCCAATCCTCAGCAAATGCTTTCCAATCATTCCCTGTATAATCTACTTCCCTCAAATCATAGTTAATCTTGTTCTCCCACCTCATTCTTGGTCTACCAACTGGGCATTTTCCTTCTGGCTTTCCTACAAGAAGTTTCCATGCACGTCTTTCATTCCCCATACGCGCAACATGTCCTGCCCATCGCAGTCTACGAGACTTAACTGTTCTTATTATATCTGGCTTCCTATAAAGACCATGTAATTCATTGTTATGTAGTCTTCTCCATTCACCTGTCTGTTCATCTCTCTTTGGTCCAAAAATTTTCCTAAGAACTTTATTCTCAAATACTCGTAATCTCCTTTCCTCCCTTAAAGTAAGAGTCCCTATGTTTGAGGCTTTGGCATGGGTTCCCTGAAGTAGTCCCCGCCCGGAGAACCGAATGGGGGACTATTCGACCTCTGGAAAATTTTACCCCAGATGAACCCATGTCCACATTTCTTGACGGTTGTATTTTTACGGTGAAAGATCGTCACTCTTTCGCCCAAGGTACTTTTTTCATCTGGCTTATCACCTTCGACCAGTCCGGCATGGGTAACCCTATCGGCAGCAATGCTACCGCCGGCATAGCTCTCAGGATCATTTAAGCACGCAAGCCACTCCACCACGACAAGGTAAAGATACCATGGAGGGAATTATTATTAACTTACATTATTAATTTTTGTTTCAGAATTATATCGTCTTGACTCAAGTACAGAGTCCAATGAAACATCTCCATTATCGGAGAGACGTCGAACTCCAAGACATTATCCCTTATCCAGCAGTCATAAAAATACCCCTGCCAACTTAGGGCCAGGAGCACATAGGGGTTTGCTGCCACCCCACGCCAGGTAGCCAAGGTTTGTTAACCACCACATCCCTAACAGCATCACATGTTCTGTTTTTTTTTTTTCCATTTCCAATCTTTGTGTGTTATTGTGTGTTTATAGTAGACATTGTGGTAATGCAATACAGAAAATTCGGTAAAGGACTCTCTGATGTTCATGGAAGTTGGTCTCTGACACCTATTAAGCTGGTTACTGTGAGGCAAACACACTTATCTCCAGCACCATTATAATATTAACAATAAAATTGTATTCATAGTTAAATATGGGAAATATTTAGAGCGGCCAGACTACTAAAACAGTTGGAACAACTTTTAGAATTGCCAGTTTGGGAGAAGAACAAATTTAGTTCCATGAATTTTGAAATTCCTGATGAACAGGACCTGATCTCAAAGTTCATCAAATCAACACTAGATGGCAACATTACAGATGAAGATTCCAATGAAATCTGGTAGTCATAATATCAGTTGAAAATGGGAGGGATGTTCTTCTTGAAAATTGCAGTTTTCATGTTTAAGGAGACATAAACTATGAGGTAAGATAAGAAATGACTCATTCATTCATTGAATAAAAATTTAATAATTTATAATTACCAAACTACAAAGGTCCTCATCTAGGGGATATGTGCATGGCGACCTCAAGGTGCCCAAGCTGAGCAAAATATTGCTTCCACTTACTTGTGTTTGCTCCATACTTTTATCTTGAACCGATCTGATATTTCTTCCTTTTCTAGTACCAGATGCCTCTTTTACTTTCCTATCCAGTCTCCCTTGCCTGACTTCTTGTTTTCTTTGACCCTGCATCTGCTGTCCAACGCTATACTGATCGCACTGTATTTTGTCCCAAACTGTCAATTCCAAAGGTGTTTCCAAATGTTTTAAAAGTTTAGCTATTTAACTATGAATTATCATGGTATGTTAAGGGTTACTTTATTCCCTAAACTAATTAGTCATATCTGTACAGAAAGTCACGAAATGCTAATGAATTATAAATAAAATTTTATTAAAGGTATTATGCAAAATAGCAATGATGTTATTATATTTGAAGAGAAAAATTTTCGCCTAGACCGGGACTCGAACCCGGGACCCTTGGCTTTCCGGGCCAAGTGCTCTACCAACTGAGCTACCGAGGCGAGTTACGATCTAGACGCAAATTTTTCTCTTATGTACGTAATTGTAATTCCCTCGCGCCAAATGCTTGAAACCATAGCTTCTATCTTTGCAAATGGCGGCTTCTTAGTTAAGAAGACATTTATTGGAAATTTAACACTACTTTATAGCCAGTAGGGCTTCTATTGACGATTTTATTATTAATTTAACACTTCTCATTGAAGGATAAATTATATTTGAAGAGAAAAATTTTCTCTTCAAATATAATTTATCCTTCAATGAGAAGTGTTAAATTAATAATAAAATCGTCAATGATGTTATTGTTTATTTTTTATTATTTCACTCACCTCATACTTCATAATTCATAGCAGACCCAGGGTTTCTTCACATCATTTGTGACATTCTCAAAAATCAAACATTATACAACTATAAGTAAAATAGACGTATAACTGTACTTTTTACATCTAAAATTAACCAACAGTTTAGGCCAAATAGTTTGGGATAACCTAGAAAAAAACTTCTACAACCAATTGAACCTCAAAATGAAGAAAAAAATTGATGTACAAAAGAAAAAGATAATTAATTTAAAACCTGAGTTAAAAAAATTGAAGAAAAATAAAAGTACAAAAAGTATAACCACTAAATTAGGGGGGGATAAAGAAAATGAGAAGAATGTAATTAACCTATCATCTGAAAACTTTACAAAAGAAGAAATATCTATTTTGGACAAGGGATTGAAAACATGCATTAGTTACTCTAACAATTTAGAAGATTGCATAGCTGATGTTGAAATTGCTATCAATGACATGAATTATGAAGAACAAACAATAATCAGAAAAGAATGTGGGGAAGTTATTGAAAAAATTAAAAACACAAAAATAGAAAACATATGCAAAACAAATATGAAGAAAGTAAGAAACATTAACAATAAAAATGTAGTTTTTTCAAAGTCAGACAAAGGGAATAATTTGGTAATTTTGGATAAAGAAAAAAAAAAGCATTGAGAATGTCACAAATGATGTGAAGAAACCCTGGGTTTGCTATGAATTTTGAAGTATGAGGTGAGTGAAATAATAAAAAATAAATGATGTTGTTTCCTAAGCTATCCAATTTTCTGACATATGTATTGCAACTATTAGTTAAAACAGTATAATTTATAATACTATATGTCAGCTTCGGTGGACTAGTGGTTGTGCTCCTTGCCTCTGATTCCGAGGGTTGCAGGTTCAAACCTGGCCAGAGTCATTGGATTTTTTAGTATGGAAAAATCCAAGGAGCAAGTCCTCCGGGAGGGATTATAAGGCATGGGTACTGAGTCTGAAGATTTTCAGGCTCATAAAAGATCTTTAAGCCTGAAATAAAGAGGCCTCTAAGCAAAATTTACTGACATCAATGTCCTAGTAATAACTTGGTTACCTGTTAGATGTCTCATTGGGTCGGTGTGTTGACTGGATTCCATTGATGACATCTATGAGCAAATAAAGTAACTAAAAATTAGATGGTCTAGTAAATCCATACAAAAGAGAGGGTATGGCTCAACAATGGGCTACACCATTATAGATAGATACATATCACAAAACAATAATGAGATAAACAAATTGATGCGGAATGTGATTTAACAAATTGCTCATTTACCAAATGTTTAAAGATTTTGAGTTACATCTTTTGGCTTAATAGGGCAGTATACTTACGGTAAGCATTATTATTTATGTTTGCATGTTGGAATGTTTTAGTGTACCGGTATTTTAGTGGGTGCATGGAGTAGTTGATAGCTGCCAAATATAAGCAATTATTTGATTTTTAGAGTGGTTCTAATACTTGAATGTGTTAATTTTAAAATTTTTCATAATTTTTACGAAGAGTAAAAAAGCTTTAACATATAAAGCTAAAGGGCCTGGATTCAAACCCTGGTCTAGGCATACATTTTTCTTAATTATATTTATAATATATTTATTAAACACAATGTGTACATCAAATTAAATTTAGCTTTTTACCAGTCTTTAATTAAATTGTTTAGAGGCAGAGTTCTGTTTTTACACTTCGCTAGATGATATTTTGGACACGGATAGTTGCATAATTTACAGATGCAGTCCTCCTTGGATTCATGGTACATGTTGTTCAGGCATATATTCCCATGAAATCCATGGGCTGCGAAACGTGTGTATAGATGCCGAAGTTCGAAATTCGGTTGCTTCCAGGTTTCTGTTTTCATTGCGTCTGTTTCCATAATTTCTGTCGGTATCTGGGCGGCTTTGATCTGTCTCTCCTCGATGATGATTCTGTATGCTTGCATTTCCGGTAGTCTGAAACAGTGTCTGATATCTTCGATGAAGAAGGATTCCTGGGCTATTGTATAGGCATAGCTATTTCTTGTATATTTTTGAAATTGACAGTGCTCTTTTGAGAAACCTTGATTTAACGTTCTCCAGTTCTTAAGATTTTTCACTGTCAAGTAATTCCATATAAGCTGGATTCCGTATGTTGCGGCCAGCATTACTTTAAGGTTGAAGAGTTTCATTGCAGTTGAGAGGGATAGTCTTTGGAGTTTTGGGATATTGTACATGGCTTTCGTTGCAGCTGTTGCTCGATCCTGTATATGAAGTGAGAAAGCGGTTCCAGTTGTTTGTAAGGTGGCCCCCAAGTATTTGTAGCTTGATACGAATTCTAGGGTTTCACTTCCGCATATAAGATGGTCCTTATTAGCCAGCCTTCCTCCTTTCCTGAATTTCATTGCCTTTGTCTTGGCGCTGTTTATTTCCATCGAGTTTTTAAGTGCCCATATCCTAATGTTCTCCATGGCTGTTTGGAGAGCTCCTTGATTCCTAGAGAGGATGATCATGTCGTCTGCGTACATGAGTAGCTTAACATTTCTTGTGTCTATAGTTCTCTCCGATGTCTGACGTCATTACATTAAAGAGTACGGGACTCATCGGGTCTCCTTGTAGGACCCCCCTTGTTTGAGTAACACTTCTCGACATCGATATACCATCACTGATTGTCAGGTAGTTTGTGGTAAGGATTGATTTAATTGTTCCTAATTCGTTGCTTGCGCTGCCTAGTATGCTCTCTAGCTTCTGGATGAGGATTTTCCTGTCAATACTGTCGAATGCCTTGGAATAATCTATGTATATCACATACAATGGTGTAGCAGGTTAATTATATTTGAGTTGTGTATTTTTTCTCACCTCATATTTCTTGATTTTTTGCAGACCAGTTTCTTCGCTAACTATGCGACATTCTCAATGCTTCACAAGAATGTTACACAGTTAGCGACAAAACCAGTCTGCATAAAAATCAAGAAGCATGATGTGAGTCAAAATACACAACTCAAATTTAGTTAAAATAAACCTTAAAGTGTTATTTCCTACATATATTTAATATATTTTTCTCTTAAAATAATGCTATAATAATATTATATTAATGCTATTGAAAATAATTTTTCTATTTGTATTTTATGTGAAAAATTACAAAATATTTCTCGCAAAACTCATTTGTCATCAACTATAAGAGACAAATAATTATTTATTCACCATAACTTAATTCCAATTCCTTTGAGCAAATATTTTACATTAGACAATAAAATCTTTTTTAAATAAAGTATGGAGAATTTATCCAGTGATGATAATGATATTAATTATACTGTGGGGATTCTTTACAACATGTGATGCGAAAAAGTTTTTTCTTAAGTTCCAATCATACACCATGCGCATGCGCTAACAAACATGAAGCAGATTACATTGTGGAATCATGGGATGCAGCCAATATATATACAATATTTAATGTACCTAAAAGCTAACCTAAAGCAATTTAAGTACTCTAACCTGTAAATTACCAACCTAATAGCTAACCTTACGCAATTTAAGCATTTAGGTAAAATTTTTTATCACTCACCTCATATTATTCTTCTTCTTTAACTATAAACTAGTTTAACAACAAGTTTAACATGACCGTTGTTCTGTCGTCTTGAAGAGCAATCCTTCGCTCCTTCCATTGGTAGACTGAAAACCTTGAAACCAGGTCATTCTCCCCAGGAATTTCAAAGTTCATGAATTTTTTTAAATTCCCGGGGAGAATGACCAGGTTTCGAGGTTTTACAGTCTGCCAATGGAAGGAGCGAAGGATGGCTTTTCAAGGCGACAGAACAACGGTGGATATGATACTGAGGATGGAACAGAAACTATGTTCTGAAACTAGTTTATAGTTAAAGAAGAAGAACAGTATGAGGTGAGTGATAAAAATTTTTACCTAAATGAATATACCTCATAGTGTGAATTCCTAAAATAAGCAATTTAAGCACTCTAACCTGTGAAAGAATGCAATGCCCGAAAATAAATAGTAAGTTCTGAAATTCCCAAGTATATGTGTACAGTTAATTAGTACATACTCTATGTTGGCTGCACTGATACATGTCTGTTGTTGCATAGAATATTCGTTAAAATCAATATGACTGCCATGTATTCATGCTATGTATGTAGTTAAATATCGTAGAAAAATAATCATTAGAAAAAATGTAAAAATCATTGTAAATGATGGGAAATAATTTGAAAAATGGAACCCTCAGAATAAAATTCGATAGAAGTTTGATGGAATTAAAAAAA
Source organism: Diploptera punctata (assembly GCA_030220185.1). Lineage (NCBI taxonomy): Eukaryota > Metazoa > Arthropoda > Insecta > Blattodea > Blaberidae > Diploptera > Diploptera punctata. The sequence goes on from JASPKZ010009589.1 coordinate 50,533, forward strand.
GTCATGTCACATGTTGTAAAGAATAGCCTATACTGTTTTAATAACATTGGTTAATTTTACACGCTTTATATTAGCTTGACCTGTATCTATCTATCTATCTATCTATTTATCTATCTATGTAACGGAATTTTTCAACGCGATTTTCACCCACTTAGAAACATTGGATCGACTTGAAACTTTGTATACTTGTAGAGGACCCATGACAATACAACAATTTCATATTTATTTTTTAAAATCCTGGGCATAATCATCAGAAAATCATAAAAAGTGTTTTTGTATCAATGTAACGGATTTTTTCAACGCGATTTTCACCCACATAGAAACATTGGATCGACTTGAAACTTTGTATACGTGTAGAGGACCCGTGACAATACAACAATTTCATATTTATTTTTTAAAATCCTGGGCATAATCATCATAAAATCAAAAAAAGTGTTTTTGTATCAATGTAACGGATTTTTTCAACGCGATTTTCACCCACTTAGAAACATTGGATCGACTTGAAACTTTGTATACGTGTAGAGGACCCGTGACAATACAATAATTTCATATTTTGTTTCTAAAATCCTGGCCAGAATCATCCGAATATAAAAAAAACTGGTATACTGGTATAATAGGTTGCGGACTTGTCGACTTTTTAGTCAATCGTTGTAAGAGCTCAGTTGGTAGAGCAGTGAACTCTTAATGGTATATAATTTCAGTAATCCATACATCGCTGGTTCAAATCCGGCTGGGAGGGTTTTTTTATAGAAGAGTATTTATTACTTTTAGCTCATACTACAATAGTATCAAATTTAAAGATATTTACATTTTTATCTTATTCTGTAAAATATTAAAACTAAAAAATAAAAAATAAATAATAGTTTTAAAAAACTAAAAGAACACGCTTTATTAGAAAACTAAAAATGGAAAGTAATTTTAATTTCCAATACGCTTGGGATAAAATAAAGTGGTCAACAAAAAATCATCTCCAACACATATAGAATAAAATTAGAGTTATCAACAAAAAGAGAATTATTTTACCATCAAAAGCGTGGGGTGCTATTTATGATTTTTACATTTTCTTCTTAGAGAGCTTACTTTTACCAATATCTGTTTGTTATCAAATATATTAATTGATATAGAGCACCCCACGCTTTTGATGGTAAAATTAATTTCTTTTTGTTGATAACTCTAATTTTATTCTATATGTGTTGGAGATGATTTTTTGTTGACCACTTTATTTTATCCCAAGCGTATTGCAAATTAAAATTATTTTTCATTTTTAGTTTTCTAATAAAGCGTGTTCTTTTAGTTTTTTAAAACTATTATTTATTTACTAATATTTTGCTTATCTTGTTAGTAACATTAAAAAAATGTAAATTAACAAAAAAGCAAGACTCTAGCGTTTGAATTAAGGTAACAATATATAGAGATTTTGCATGAATTTCTATTTGTATTTTTAATATTGCTTAGAATGTTGGAATGACTTTCTCAGATGTATTCTTTTTACTTTTTTTATAAGCTGTTGGGGGTTATTCTTGTAGCAGTATTATCAGAAAGATGGAACCGTAGTATTTGCTTAAAAGTAGTTATAGAAAGGGCATTTAACTTAAAATATATCTTAAGAAAAAAAAATGGAAGACTCTTGAAGCAAGATTTTGCTCTGAAGGTCAAACCTTTCTTCATGCATATATTAGGAATGTCATTGATGCATGACATTCTCCACAGATATGAACAGGAAGTGTAACACTTTAGTGCGAGTGGAGCTGTGTGGAAAAGCTCCCCAAAGTCTGCCATATAACGCTTAGCCTCTGGAGTTTTCATATTATTTTTCTCTTAAGGTGTACGAATACTGATAACTAATTTATAAGGTATTTTTAAGAAATGTTTACACTTTTATCAGTTATACTAAGATATTTATAATACAGGAATAAAGTTCTTACCAAAATAGAGAATTAAATTGGGTACAATAAGTATAAATTATACTCATGCTCTAACTATATACAAGATTTGTTAAAAAAAATTATATGCAGGGTCTTCATTTTAAAACGCAACCCTAGTGCCTGGTAACCACCCATTGTACAGACCTCATGGTAATGTCACCAAATAATTTATTAGAGATTGGAATGGAATAAAATCAATTTTAGTGCTGTATATTCCTTAACTTACGACAAAAGATTTTCAAAATCATCTCCTTCAGCTTCAATACAATGTTTAAACCGACGAAGAAGATTTTGAAACATGCTCTCCAATTCCTGTCTTGAAATGTTGGGGGTCACAGTTAAAATATTTTCTTAATGTTCCTCTAATATTCGAGGATTTGGAATAGTGGCTTTTATTTGTGTTGCATTGGAGAATTAATGGCAAAATTTACAGCGACAACTTTTGTAAGATTTCTTCTTTGCATTTGTCAACAGTAAAAATACCCTCTGTTCAGTGATATACACCATGTTAAACTGAAATCACCACAGTCATAACTTCACAAGTGAACAGAAATTCACAATTACTTGTTTTAGGAATTCACACTATGAGGTATATTCATTTAGGTAGAATTTTTTTTTATCACTCACCTCATATTGTTCTTCTTTTTTGACTATAAACTAGTTTCACTCATAAGGAGCGAAGGACAGCTCTTCAAGACGACAGAACAACGGTCGTGATGATACTGAGGATGGAACAGAAACTATGTTCCGAAACTAGTTTATAGTCAAAAAAGAACAACAATATGAGGTGAGTGATAAAAAATTCTACCTAAACAAATTCACAAGTTGGTTAAGAAAAACTTCAGAAAACAAGTATGGACTTTACAGTTACACAAGTAAGACTAAATAAGGATAGAAAGGATGTGAATGGAATCTGCTTTGCCACCTGCCCACCTGGCTGGTTGCCAGGCGCTTAGGATTGCGACTTATACCGGAGGCACTGTACCTTAGTGATAATTCTGCTAAATAAGTCGGTAATCAGTCTGCAATTTGGATATGTTTTTTTTTGTCTTGATGTTATTGCTTTTACTATATTTGTGATTTTAATTGGGCAAATCTGCATTCCAGATTGATTACTGACTTTTTTAGTGGAATTATAACTAAGATATATTGTTTTATTTGGTATGTTATAAATTTCTGCAAAGTTACGCCTGACTCCATTAATTTTTATGTAAGATTTGGTTCACATAATCAACAGATGGTACTAGTAGCGATTTCAGCTTATTGTGTGTTTCACAACTCATGGGCTACCAAGTCGAGCTTTGGACATCCAGAAAATTGCCATATATAGTCCTAAACTCTAACTAACTAACTGGCACTATCAAACCCATAGGTTCATGGCCATGTGGACATAAGCTCTCCATACATCTCTATCCTGAGCTAATGTTTTCCAATCATCCTCTGTATAATCTACTTCCCTCAAATCATGGTTAATATTATTCTCCCACCTCATTCTTGGTCTAGCAGCTGGGTGTTTTCCCTTTGGGTTTCCTACAAGAAGCTTCCATGCACGTCTTTCATTCCCAATTCGTGCCACATGTCCTGCCCATTGCAGTCTATGAGACTTAACTGTTCTCATTATATCTGGCTTCCTATAAAGACCATATAATTAACTGTTATGTATTCACCTGTCTGTTCATCTCTCTTTGGTCCAAAAATTTTCCTAAGAACTTTATTCTCAAATACTCGTAATCTCCTTTCCTCCCTTAATGTAAGAGTCCATGTTTCGCATCCATATAATATAACTGGTAGAATAATAGTTTTATATATTTTCAGTTTAACATGTTTTTTGAAAGGAGTTGGGACATCAAAAGTCTCTGTAATGCATAATAGCACGAATTACATATAAATTCCTACATATCATATTAATATTTTTACCATTGATTATATTCCTATAAGTCCACCGCTGTGGTCTCGAGGTAGTGTGCTACCTTGTCATGCAGTGGGCCCAGGTTCAATCCCCGGTCGGGGCAGTTTTTCTGGGTGAGGTTTTTATCGGGGTTTTTCTCACCTGTAAGACAAATGTCAGGAAAACTTTAAGACCAAAACGGTCCCCGAAATCATATGGCCATCATCACCATCATCATCCTTATCATTATCATCATCATCATCCTTCACCAGAGTGGGAAGCAACGGGAAGCTACCACGCCTACAATTCCCTAGTAAAGCTGCAAAGCATAGCATGAAAATGCTATGATTGCAGTGAAGGACCTGCCTTCGGGCAGAATTACTATGGATGGATGGATATTCCTATAATTTATTCTTGTTCTTCCAGTTATACCTTAACTATGATTACAACTTATATGGATTGAATTCCAATAAGTAATAAGTAGCTTATTCAAAGTTAAAATTGGGAAACACATTATGAGGTTCTTAATTAATAAATTAATGAGTCATTTTAACATCTTACCTCATATTTCATGTTTTTCAAACACGGTAACTATAGTTTTCAAATGATCTTGTCATTCATTTTCAACCGCCATTATAACTAAATTGAAGAAATTCAGACAACAAAAAAGATTAAAAGAATACACTACCCTGCAATCTGATTCAAAGAAAGGAAAACAATTTAAGAAAAACACTTATCATCCTGGAATACATAACAAATTTCAAAAAAATTTCAAGAAATTCAATATTACATTGGCACCGATAAATAAATTTAGCCTTGGTAACTTATTAATAACCAATAAGAAAATGAACACCCCAGATAGTAAAAAATCTGGAATTTATCAAATTGATTGTCGAGATTGCAATAAAGTATACATAGGAAAAACAAAAAAAATTTGGACACTCGCACAAAGGAACACTTTAGAAATATTAAAAATGGTGAAATTGAAAAATCAGCTATTGCAGCACATAGTTTGTTGGAAGGTCATAGAATTGAAAAAGAAGCTAAACTTCTAAAACATTTGGAAAAACCTTTGGATTTGACAGTTTGGGAGAAAATATTTATACAGAAGAACAAATTTAAATCTATGAATTTCGACATTCCGGATGAACGTGACCTCATCTCAAAGTTCATCGAATCAACACCAGATGGCAACGATATCTCGAAGTTCGTCAAATCAACACCAGATGGCAACGTTATAGAGGGAGATTCCAACGAATATCCGGTAGTCATAATGGCGGTTGAAAATGAATGACAAGATCATTTGAAAACTATAGTTACCGTGTTTGAAAAACATGAAATATGAGGTAAGATGTTAAAATGACTCATTAATTTATTAATAAGTAGCTTGTCATTCTGAAATTTATATTTCGCATGAAAGCTGACAAAGTAATTTTTTGAGGAGTGTGTTACACAATTTCTTAAACTTTATGTTACTTCTCTTTGGTAATAAAATGATATTTTCAATAATAGACTCTTTCTTTTCTCATAGACTGAGATGTGAAGGACATTTGACACAAATAGTGAATGAAAAGGGGCATGTATATGTCTTGTGGGAAGAGCATAGCGAAAGCATCCAGTAGGTGTGTCAAGAATGAGGTGGGAGTAAATCTTAACCATGATTTAAGGGAGGTAAATTATACAGGAAATGATTGAGAAACATTAGCTCAGGATAACAGTGTATGGAGAGCTATTGTCTGCAAGGCTATGAACTTCCAGGTTCAATAGTGCCCGTAAGTTATTAGTTAGATCCTTTCCTTAAAATTTGTTTACAAATCTTCACATAATCTCTTCTTGGGATAGGTAAACCTGGAAATTGGGTTTAAAATCATCTTTTAATAGTTAAAGCTCGGCTGTGGTACTTCTATCACAGCAATTTAAGGGGAGACCTACACCTTTACCCATTAAAAATATGGCTTATTTCAATTTTTTTTTTCTCGGCAACAATGCTGGTTACAGAAACGAAATTTGGTATGTGATATCTACATTACAATGTGAGCATGTTTGTATACTTAAGTTCAATCTGATTCAGTCATTACAATTAATTAAATATTAAAAATGTCAGCTGAAAATTTTGCCTTGTCTTGACGTTTCCCTGATAATTTTCCTAAATTTCAATATATTTTAATGATTTAGGTAGAATTTTTATAATTCACCTAATATTATTCTTCTTATTTAACTATAAACTAGTTTTGGAAGTTAGTTTATGTTCCATCTTCAGTAACATGATGACTATTGTTCTGTCGTCTTGAAGAGTCGTCCTTCGCTCCTTCCATTGGCAGACTGAAAAATCTCGAAACCAGGTCATTCTCCCCAGGAATTTCAAAGTTCATCAATTTCTTGTTTTGCTCTTTTGAATGTAGATCTTTTCCCAAACAGTGAGTTCTTTTGGTTTTTCTATTTGCTTTAATAATTTAGCTTCCTTCTCGATAAGATGTTTTTCAGACCATGTAGTGGCTGCCCATGCATTTAATTTATTCTTTTAATATTCATTTTTGAACATCATTGAGGATAAAATTATTTAAATTATAAAGATTTTTGTAGCTTATATAACACAGTCATCCTCAGCTTTATAATTGAAATTTTTAATTTGTCAACATGCAGTATCAGTAAATACTCTCTTGTGTTCATGTTGTCAAAGCTTTACATTTCATATCTAACACTTTTGTGTCATATTTTGGTTCTAGTTCAGAATCGAGTTCTGCTGAAGACGAGGCAAGTTTCTCCAGTTATCGACTGCAACCTCCATCTGGATTTTCTGACAGCCGTGAGTTAAGTGAAGCAGAATGTGACAGAGATAACACTCTACACCTTGATAAACTTCTTGCAAGGTATACTTATAATGAATCAATAAATATGTCGTTTATATTTGAAGAGAAAAATTACACACTCAGACCGGGGTTTGAACCCACGACCTTTGACTTTCTAGTCCAGTGCTCTACCACTGAGTTACCTGAGAAATTCCAATCTAAATGCAAATCAGGAATTAACGTGTATAAGAGAAAAATTTGTGCTTGGATTGGAGTTTCTCAGGTAGCTCAGTGGAAGAGCATTGACCTAGAAAGCCAAAGATCCTGGGTTCAAACTCTCTGATTGTATAATTTTTCTCTTCGAGCATAATTTATCTTTCAGTGAGAAGTGTTAAATTAATAATAAATACATCAAATGTCTTCAGCTGTTCCACATTTTACTTAACCACTCATTATTAAAAGAATAACATTTTGGACGTCTAATTTCAAGACTGTCATGAATGATTTAGGTCAGTATTGAAGAACCTAGCTTTCCACGAAGAGCGATTCCCAACCCGTCTCTCTGTGGTTAATTATGTGGGTCATGCAGAATCTACTCTAACTGGCTCACTCTATTCAACATCATGTGCTAACAATCATCTTCATCATCATCCAAGCAAATATTAGGCCGTGTGGCCTGTTACAGTCTCAAAGAGGAATTTTCCATCCAGTGCTTTTTTGGACGTACCAGCGATCTTTTGCCTTGGGGGCAGTAATGAAGCATGGCTTTTGAAATTCTATGAGATGGCATTCGTTGAAGATGGGCTTTCCAGTTGTTCTGGCAGTTTTGTATATGGTGAAGAATGGGTTCTACATCCAACTCTTCCATAATTTCCTCATTTCTTTTATCATCCCACTTTGTATAGTCTGCTGTACGGCACATAAATCACATCTCATTTACTGTTATTTGGCTTTCATCTCTTCTTCATATTGTCCATGCTTTACTACCGTATCTTAATACTGGTCTTGCGAGAACCTTATAAAGCCGTAATCTTGTGTTCTTCTGTACTAAAGATGGTTTCATTATACTGTTAATTATCCCCATTGTTTTTGTGAAATTTGTGATTTTCTTTGATATATCAGCTTCATCTTGAAATGTTAAATTATAATCCAAATAATTAAATTAATTTACTCGTTCTAAAATTGGATCATCCAAAACAATTTTGCTAGGTATAGGATATTTCCCACAAAAGGCCATCACTTTAGTTTTCTTTGTATTGATTTCCATATTTATTAATTGGTACCAAAGTAATATTGTATTTAGTATCTTCGCAGATTGAGAATTGTCTTTGCTTTATTTCAGGTTCCAGCAACAGAAGGAAGAAGAGCGCCTGCAGTTTACGATACATGTGTGATTGATAATGAATGTATTACTTACTGCCTTCTAAATATCCAGACTGAATCATCAACTGTGCACTAAAACACTTTCCACCTGCCATGTATTAAATCTTGTGTGAAAGAAAATGAACTGCCATATTTTGTTTTTTATACACGTCACAAACAATGAATCATAAATGTCAATCACTACAATTACTATTTCTGATTATGTGCGGATCTGTAAAAACTTGCATTTAAAATAAAATATATTTAAACATGTCCAAAACAAAAAAATTTGTAAAATAAAAATTAGGGCTGTTTAATAAATGTGAAGATGATGGGTGAATTAATTAACAATTTATTAACTATTAATAGTGAGTGGAGAACATATTTTTAATGACTAACCTCATATATTTTCAAATTTCTTTGATACCGACGGTTTCAGACAATATCATGTCCCTCTTCAGTCATGGCTTCCACTGATGAAATTCTGTGATTGTTGATTTCTCTAATGACACCACCTCTTGTGCTGCCATCTTTCGTTGGGATTATAAACTTGTAATTAAATTTTATCTACCGGAATATTGAAATTCATAGATCGATATTTATTTTTCTGAATGAATATCATTTCCCAAATTGTCAATTCCAACGGTTTATCCAATTGTTTCAAAAGTTTTGCCCCTTTTTCAATTTTATGATGTTCTAGCAAACTATGTGCAGCAATTGCTGATTTTTCAGTTTCACAATTTTTAATATTTCTAAAATGTTCTTTAGTGCATGTTTCCAAATTGCTTTTGTTTTTCCTATGTATACTTTGCTACAATCATTACACATTCTCTACTCACTATTAATGATATAACCTCATAATGTTTACTTCCCAATATTAATTTAAATATTATTAACTATTGTTGAACTTTTATAGGAAAAAATCACTATGAGGTTTAATTTAAGATTGAATTAAAATGCTTCATACCTCACTTCATATCCAGTCTTCTATATAGACCATGGTTTCAAAGCCTTGGCAGCTTCATCTTCAGTAATTTCTCTTCGACTGATGTTGTATCGATCAGAAGAACTACTTCTTCTTCCCTCTGTTGGTGGTCTGATAAACCTCCAGATCCATTCAGAATTCGCAGGAATTTCGAAGATCATAAGTTTTTCTTTCTGTCTTTTTTAATGTGGATTTTTTTCCCAAACCGTGAGTTCTTTTTGTTTTTCTATTTATTTACTGGCTTTTGATTCAAAAAGATGTTTTTCAGACCAAGCATGAGCAGCTACTGCTGACTTTTCCACTTGACCATTTTTGACATTTCTAAGATGTTCTTTCACCATTGCTTTCAAATTTATTTTTATTTTTCCTATATACATTTTGTCACAATCCCTGCATTTGATCTGATAAATTCCTGATTTGTTTTCTTCTTCAACATTTTCATTGTTATTGAGCTTTAATTATCCTACTTTTCTTCAAAGAGTTGTCCTTTTTCATGCTTTGGTCGTCATTAGTTTGATCCTTCCGGGAAATTCTCGTATAAGACTTGAAAGCATAATAATAGTCCCTTCGATTGGTTGCTGGCCAAAGGAAGGCAAGACCAGTAATGGGGCTGCCATCTTATAGCCTCTGGTCAGGCTTTTCTGGAGAAGTAAAGACAAGAAAGGAAAGAACAAAGGGAAGAAAGGAAAGACTCCCGAGCCCTCAGAGAGGGCCCCGAATAGTGTAGGGGGCGAAAAAAACACAAGTAACCAAGATAGGTTAGATAGTAAAGTTAAAAGAGTGCAAAACACAAGTAAGTGGAAGAAATGTTTTGTTCAGCTTGGGCACCTTGTGGTCGCCATCCACATATCCCCTAGATGAGGACGGTGGAGAGAAAATTTTCTATAGGATCATAACAGGCCTTGGCCTAATACTTGGAAGGAAGAAGAAGAAGGCTGTATTCGTTCTTCGGTGCCAATCTTATATTAAACTTTTTCAAACTTGTGGTGTTTCAATGGATGGTAAGTGAATTTCTTGAATTTTATTTTTTCTTCTGTTTATTTTATAAGTGTGCTTTCATTAATTAATTTTTGTCTTTTAAATTTATTTATTTTCTTGTATAACCGTATTTTCTTCAAAGCTGTTTTCTGTAGCAACATTAATGTATATTCTTATGTAAACTTATGAACTTCGAAATTGCCATGGATTCTGACTAGATCTTGAGGTTTATCGGTCCACCAACAGAGGGAAGAAGAAGTGGTACTTCTGATTGACATAACATCAGTCGAAGAGAAAGTACTGAAGATGAAGCTGCCAAGGCTTTGAAACCGCTGTCTACATAGAAGAATGGATATGATATGAGGTATGAAGCATTTTAATTCAATCTTATCTTATTAACTAACTCACTGGTACTAGTGAACCCATGTTCATGGTCGTGTGGACATAAGCCCTCCACACATCCATATACTGACAAAGGAAGTACTTATGTTGGACCAGTTGGATTGTAACAAAAATTGGAGGATATGTTAATTAACTGACATTAAATATGATGATGTTAGTCATTTTGCTGCAAATTTAATAAAACTCGTGTTATTTATCATTAAATTTCAATTGCATCTCATTGACCGGTTTGTAACGGCACGGTTGCTCATTGCAGTTGGTTTCAAGCACAAGTGCTGCTAGCGGTGCAAATAATGTAAATATTAGTTTCCCTCCTTCTTAACATTAATAACAATTTTTGATTATATTTGAAAAGAAAAATATATGCCTAGACTGGGGTTTGAACCCAGGACCTTTGACTGTCTATGTCAATGCTCTTCCATCTGACCTACCTAGGCTTCCAATCTAAATGTGTATTTTTCTCTTATACATAGTTAATTCCCTAACTCCAAATGCTATGAGCCATTGCTATGATTTTTGCAAATGGTGGCTTCTTTATTAAGAAGACTTTTTATTGGGAATTTAAACATTACTTATAAAGCCAGTAGTGCTTCTTTTAATGTTAATATTATTCGTTTTTAAACATCTTAATGATTACTTTATACAGATAGCAGAGCACTGCATACTTTTTTTGTACTTGAAATTCAGAATCGGTTATAATTTCATGTATTGGAGTAACAAAAACAAATTATCATTTACCATAACATCAATGGTGATAATGAGAGTCTTTGATGAAATGGTTGTAACAAAGTTGTTTTTGTAAACACCATGAGCGTCTGATGATGGCAATCCTGGTGCAGTTATATGTGGCACATTCACTAAAACCAATATCAAATGCATTTTCCAAATCACATTTGTGAATCTCGTTACACTTTGGTCCATGTTATAGCAAGACTTTTTCCAAGCATAAATACGCATATCTTTGTAAAGTTCTGCTGACAGTTGATTATATACAAGGAAATGCAGTTTTATAATAAAGAATTTATCAGACATTTTCACATCACCATCTAATTTTAGATGCACATATTCTTCAAGTCGTCGCACATAGATCTTATATTGACAGAAAAAAAAAAGCATCAAGTTGTATATATTTGGTGGCTCCTACAGGAATAATTTTCAGCCTTACATTTTTATCAGGTAAACAATCCAGTAGCAATTGTTCATCCTTATGTCCTGACCATGAATCACATATTAAAAGTGAAACCATTTCAATGTTTTCACTAAACACATGTTTTACGAATGTTTTCAAATGTTCTTTTGTCATTTTTCCACTGGCACTATAGTCGACATACACATTTGGAGGTGTATTCTGTTCTATCTTCTTCTGGACCCAATTTTGTTTCCAGTAGGTTCTTGAAAACAGAGGTATAACATCTTCCCACATTGAAATAGCAAAAAATCCAGTTAAAATCAAAAATTTGAAAATAAAGTTTTTTTTTCCAATGCTATAACCTTGGATATTTTCTCAAAAATTTCATATTTTCAAAAATGTAGAAAACTGCAGAAATACAATCTAGAGGGCTAGTCAGAGATTTATAATGCAAAAAATCCGGTTAAAATCAAAAATTTTAAAATCGAGTTATTTTTTTCCAAGGCTTATAACCGTGGATTTTTTCTCAAAAATTACATAATTTCAAAAATATCGAAAACTGCAAAAGTACATGGAGGAGGCTAGTCAGATATTTATAATGCAAAAAGTCCGGTTAAAATCAAAAATTTGAAAATAGAGTTATTTTTTTCCGAGGCTATAACCTTTGATTTTTTCTAAAAAATTACATAATTTCAAAAATATCGAAAACTGCAAAAATACAATCTAGAGGGCTACTCAGAGATTTATAATGCAAAAAATCCGGTTAAAATCAAAAATTTGAAAATCGAGTTATTTTTTTCCAAGGATTTTTTCTCAAAAGTTACATAATTTCAAAAATATCGAAAACGCAAAAATACAAATCTAGATGGCTAGTCCAGAGATTTATAATGCAAAACTTCCGATAAAAATCTAAAATTTGAAAATCGAGTTATTTTTTCCAAGGCTATTAACCTTGGACTTTTTCTCAAAAATTAGATAATTTCAAAAATATCGAAAACTGCGGAAATACATTCTACAGGGCTAGTCAGAGATTTATAATGCAAAAATCCGGTTAAAATAAAAAATTGAAAATCGAGATTTTTTTTCCAAGGATTTTTTCTCAAAAATTACATAATTTCAAAAATATCGAAAACTGCAAAAATTCAATCTAGAGGGCTAGTCAGAGATTTATAATGCAAAAAATCCGTTAAAAATAAAAAATTTGAAAATGGAGTTATTTTTTTCCAAGACTTGGATTTTTTCTCAAAAATTTCATAATTTCAAAAATATCGAATACTGCAAAAATACAATCGAGGGTGCTAGTCAGAGATTTATAATGCAAAAAATCCGGTTAAAATCAAAAATTTTGAAAATCGAGTTATTTTTTTCCAAGGCTATAACCTTGGATTTTTTCTCAAAAATTACATAATTTCAAAAATATCGAAAACTGCAAAAATACAATCTAGAGGGCTAGTGAGAGATTTATAATGCAAGAAATCCGGTGAAAATCAAAACTTTGAAAATCGAGTTATTTTTTTCCAAAATTTACATAATTTCAAAAATATCGAAAACTGCAAAAATACAATCTACAAGGATGTATAATGCAAAAAATCCTGTTAAAATCAAAAATTTGAAAATCAATTTATTTTTTTTCCAAGGCTATAACCTTGGATTTTTTCTCAAACATTACATAATTTCAAAAATATCGAAAACTGCAAAAATACAATCTAGAGGGCTAGTCAGAGACTTATAAAGCAAAAAATCCGGTTAAAATAAAAAGTTTGAAAATCGAGTTATTTTTTTCCAAGGCTATATATAACCTTGGACTTTTCTCAAAAATTTCATAATTTCAAAAATACAGAAAACTGTAGAAATACAATCTAGAGGGCTAGTCAGAGATTTATAATGCGAAAGATCCGGTTAAAATCAAAAATTTGAAAATCGAGTTATTTTTTTCCAAGGATTTTCCTTGGATTTTTTTCTAAAAAATTACATAATTTCAAAAATATCGAAAACTGCAGAAATACAATCTAGTGGGCTAGTCAGAGATTAATAATGCAAAAATTTCGGTTAAAATAAAAAATTTGAAAATCGAGTTATTTTTTTCCAAGGCTGGATTTTTTCTAAAAAATTACATAATTTCAAAAATATCGAAAACTGCAGAAATACAATCTAGTGCGTTGGTCAGAGATTAATAATGCAAAAATTTCGGTTAAAATCAAACATTTGAAATTCGATATATTTTTTTCCAAGGCTATATATAACCTTGGATTTTCTCTAAAAAATTACATAATTACAAAAATATCGAAAACTGCAGAAATACAATCTAGTGGGCTGGTCAGAGATTAATAATGCAATAATTTCGGTTAAAATAAAAAATTTTAAATCGAGTAATTTTTTTGCCTTGGATTTTTTCTAAAAAATTACATAATTTCAAAAATATCAAAAACTGCAGAAATACAATCTAGTAGGCTGGTGAGAGATTAATAATGCAATAATTTCGGTTAAAATCAAAAATCTGAAAATCGAGTTATTTTTTTCCAAGGCAACCTTGGATTTTTTCTAAAAAATTACATAATTTCAAAAATATCGAAAACTGCAAAAATACAATCTAGAGGGCTAGTCAGAGATTTATACTGCAAAAAATCCGGTTAAAATAAAAAATTGAAAATCGAGTTATTTTTTTCGAAGGATATGCCTTGGATTTTTTCTCAAAAATTACATCATTTCAAAAATATCGAAAACTGCAAAAATACATTCTAGAGGGCTAGTCAGAGATTTATAATGCAAAAAATCCGGTTAAAATCAAAAATTTGAAAATCGAGTTTTTTTTTTCCAAGCTATAACCTTGGACTTTTTCTCAAATATTTCATAATTTCAAAAATACAGAAAACTGCATAAATACAATCTAGAGGTCTAGTCAGAGAATTATAATGCAAATAATCCGATTAAAATCTAAAATTTGAAAATCGAGTTATTTTTACCAAGGCAACCTTGGATTTTTTCTAAAAAATTACATAATTTCAAAAATATCGAAAACTGCAAAAATGCCATCTAGAGGGCTAGTCAGAGATTTATACTGCAAAAAATCCGGTTAAAATAAAAAATTGAAAAATTGACTTTTTCTCAAGATTAGATAATTTCAAAAATATCGAAAACTGCGGAAATACATTCTAGAGGGCTAGTTAGAGATTTGAATGCAAAAATTCCGGTTAAAATAAAAAAATTGAAAATCGAGATTTTTTTTCCAAGGCTTTTTTCTCAAAAATTACATAATTTCAAAAATATCGAAAACTGTAAAAATACAATCTAGAGGGCTAGTCAGAGATTTATAATGCAAAAAAATCGGTTAAAATCAAAAATTTGAAAATCGAGTTATTTTTTTCCAAGACTTGGATTTTTTCTCAAAAATTTCATAATTTCAAAAATATCGAAAACTGCGGAAATACATTCTAGGGAACTAGTCAGAGATTTATAATGCAAAAATTCCGGTTAAAATCAAAAAATTGTAAATCAAGAATTTTTCCAAGGACTTTTTCTAAAAAATTACATAATTTCAAAAATATCGAAAATTGCAAAAATACATTCTAGAGGGCTGGTCAGAGATTTATAATGCAAGAAATCCGGTTAAAATAAAAAATTTGAAAATCGAGTTATTTATTTCCTTGGACTTTTTCTCAAGAATTACTTAATTTCAAAATTAACGAAAGCTGCAAAAATATAATCTAGAAGACTAGTCAGGGATTTATAATGCAAAAAATCCGGTTAAAATAAAAAATTTGAATATCGATTTTTTCTCAAAAATTTCATATTTTCAAAAATGTAGAAAACTACAGAAATACAATCTGGAGGGCTAGTCAGAGATTTACAATGCAAAAAATCAGTTAAAAATAAAAAAATTGAAAATCGAGTTATTTTTTTCCAAGACTTGGATTTTCTCTCAAAAATTTCATAATTTCAAAAATATCGAATACTGCAAAAATACAATCGAGAGTGCTAGTCAGAGATTTATAATGCAAAAAATCCGGTTAAGATCAAAAATTTTGAAAATCGTGTTATTTTTTTCCTTGGATTTTTTCTCAAAAATTCCATAATTTAAAAATTATCGAAAACTGCAAAAGTACAATCTAGGAGGCCAGTCAGAGATTTATAATGCAAAAAGTCCGGTTAAAATCTAAAATTTGAAAATCGAGTTATTTCTTTCCGAGGCTATAACCTTTGATTTTTTATAAAAAATTACATAATTTCAAAAATATCGAAAACTGCAAAAATACAATCTAGAGGGCTAGTCAGAGATTTATAATGCAAAAAATCCGGTTACAATAAAAAATTTGAAAATCGAGTTATTTTTTTCCAAGGCTATAACCTCGGACTTTTCTAAAAAATTACATAATTTCAAAAATATCGAAAACTGCAAAAATACAATCTAGAGGGCTAGTGAGAGATTTATAATGCAAGAAATCCGGTTAAAATAAAAAATTTTGAAAATCGAGCTTTTTTTTTCCGAGGCTATAACCTTGGATTTTTTCAAAAAATTACATAATTTAAAAATTATCGAAAACGGCAAAAGTACAATCTAGGAGGCTAGTCAGAGATTTATAATGCAAAAAGTCCGGTTTAAATCAAAAATTTGAAATTGAGTTATTTTTTCCCAAGGCTATATATAACCTTGGATTTTTTCTAAAAAATTACATAATTTCAAAAATATCGAAAACTGCGAAAATACTATCTAGAGGGCCAGTCAGAGATTTATAATACAAAAAATCCGGTTACAATAAAAAATTTGAAAATCGAGTTATTTTTTTCCAAGGCTATAACCTTGGACTTTTCTAAAAAATTACATAATTTCAAAAATATCGAAAACTGCAAAAATACAATTTGGAGGCCAGTCAGAGATTTATAATGCAAAACATCCGGTGAAAATAAAAAATTTGAAAATCGAGTTATTTTTTTCCAAGGCTTGGATATTTTCTCAAAAACTACATAATTTCAAAAATATCGAAAACTCCAAAAATACAATCTAGAGGGCTAGTCAGAGATTTATAAGGCAAAAAATCCGGTTAAAATAAAAATTTGAAAATCGAGTTATTTCTTTCCAAGGCTATAACTTTTGATTTTTAATAAAAAATTACATAATTTCAAAACTATCAAAAACTGCAAAAATACAATCTAGAGGGTTAGTCAGAGGTTTATAATGCAAAAAATCCGGTTAAAATCAAAAATTTGAAAACCGAATTATTTTTTTCCAAGGATTTTTTCTCAAAAATTACATAATTTCTAAAATATCGAAAACTGTAAAAATACAATCTAGAGGGCTAGTCAGAGATTTATAATGCAGTGGAAAATCCTGGGTTAAGCATAGCTATAAATTTGAAAAAAAAATCGAGTTAATTTTTATTTTTTCTAAAAAATTTCATAATTTCAAAAATATCGAAAA
>JASPKZ010009590.1:0-122883 GCA_030220185.1 Diploptera punctata
GCGCGCGGACATAAGCTCTCCATACATCCCTATCCTGAGCTAATGCTTTCCAGTCATTCCCTGTATAATCTACTTCCCTCAAATCATACAATATCATACTTAATGTTATTCTCCCACCTCATTCTTGGTCTACCAACTGGGCGTTTTCCCTCTGGCTTTCCTACAAGAAGCTTCCATGGAAGTCTTTCATTCCCCATACGTGAAACATGTCCTGCCCATCGCAGTCTACGAGACTTAACTGTCCTTATTATATCTGGCTTCCTATAAAGACCATGCAGTTCATTGATATGTAGTCTTCTCCATTCACCTGTCTGTTCATCTCTCTTTGGTCCAAAAATTTTCCTAAGTACTTTATTCTCAAATACTTGTAATATCCTTTCCTCCCTTAAAGTAAGAGTCCATGTTTCGCACCCATATAACATAACTGGTAGAATAAGAGTTTTATATATTTTCAGTTTAACGTTTTTTGAAAGGAGTTGGGACATCAAAAGTCTCTGCAATGCATAATAGCATGCATTTCCAGATTTGAGCCTATGTTTAATTTCTTTGTGCATCTCATTCCTATTTGTGAATATTGTTCCTAGGTATTTGAATTCAGCCACTTCCTCAAAACTTCCCTCATTTGTCATTAGCTGTCCATTTTCATAATATAATAATTTATAATATACATTTTGTAAAATGCGTCCAACGTGCAATACTTTATTTCATAGGCCCATGATGTTAAATTGCAATCTTCGTTTTCTCAATTATTATGGGGTTCATGCCTATTGCGTAACGGTCAATGGATAAATAATACAGAAGGAAATACACATACAATATAGGCTATTGAGAAAGAACTAGACCGAATTGTAATATGTTTTGAAAGTAATAAAATAATTTGTAAATAAATAGCGAATACTTTGTACATATATTATAATTGTTCTGATGATATTCATTTATCATTTATGTCTATATAATTTCTGTTCAATATTTTGGCTTATTTACTAATGAGTAGAAAATCTGTCAAATAATCAAAATGACAGTTTTTGTCTGGTTTCAGTATTTAACGATTTTACAAAACGGTCAGAAAATGAAACATTACACTACCGTGTACTATAATTTCACAAAACAAGTTCTTAACTTTCGCCTAAAATAAGAATATACAACGGTAAACTTAATTATTTTACAAGTAAACAAGATATAAATTATATGGAAATAAATAATTTTATGTTATCAGTAATTAGGCTAAGACTAAACAGATAAAAAAAAAAGATTTCATCTAACAAAACAGTAGCCTACTGTACAAGTGTGGGAAGTGTATCTTAACAGAATCGAGCAGCTATTTCCGAGACACTGTTAAACACTTTATACACATGTATTGGATACTATATTTTGTATGATATAACTTTAAAATAACTGTAGCCAAAAGGGTCTTCTTCTTCACGGTTTAGGCTTATCTACTAGCCTACTGTGAATAGCTGTATGCTGCTTTTGGTATTCTATTCTCAGTCATCCTTGCCAAGTGTTCTTTCCAAATTGTTCTGTATTTCTCTATTGTAGGAGCAACGACCACACTGGAAGCTGCAAACACGGAAGACCACAACGGCAGACACGGCGGAGATAGAAATATCGAAACGGCGAAAATGGTGGTGAAGTGGCAACCAAATCTCTGGGGATGAAATAAGAGACCCAACTCGGGGAAGCAAGAGTGAAGTTCTCAACGGCAGAAGGCGGAAGTGGCAACTTTCCTTGTGGGGATAAAACGCAAGGAAGCAAGTCCGAAGGCTTTAAGGAGGCAGCCTCTCCAAAGGACTAACCCTGCAGAACGTTAGTAGCGTACCCAGGGGACTCTTCGAAATACTTACAAGCTCCAAAGTGATAGCCGGTCTGATCAACGGATAACGACGCAGAAAAATAAAAAAACAATGGCCTTCAAGGGCGCTCATCCAGTTCGGACAAAGATAATATTAGAAAAACCAAAAGGGTTGGATCAGAAATAGCGTTAAAGTGCAGGGCTTACCAATATAATAGGTTTTTTTTTCTTTTCTGTATTCCATTTAACAATAGTTTAAATTAAGATATAAGAAACATGGAACTGGAGAGAAACATGTGAACACGTGTCGTCAGCACAAAATGGCGATTAAAATAAAAAAGAAGAATTAAGATAAGAACAGTTGAGCAAGGCCTCCATATCTCTGTAAGTAATGTTATTACATAATGTTAAAAGTAAAGAGCTTGTCTTCCCTTCCACAGCAGTAAAACATACGTGCGTTATCTCGTGATCTCATTACATAATTCAATAATAATAATAATAATAATAATAATAATAATAATAATAATAATAATAATAATAATAATAATAATATAATAATAATAATAATTATTATTATTATTATTAGTATTATTATTATTATCATGATTTGGCGCTTAACGGTTTTCGGTTTCAATTTATTGTCTTCCCAAACTTCTTTTTACTTTCGAGTTGATATAAACGATGTTTATTAGTACCCTGTCCAACTGTTGTTATAGTTGTCATTTTGTTGATCGATGTTAGTTAATTTTTTTCCAAATTAGTTGATTTCGTACTCCGTACATATTTCCCTGTAATAGTTGCCAGGGTCACTGTGCCTTTTAATCTGTGCCCTACTCCTATTCTCCATATGCTAATTATAATAATAATAATAATAATAATAATAATAATAATAATAATAATAAATGTTAATAATAGTAGTCCACCGTCCAGTTAGTAGACCAAGAATGAGGTGGGAGAACAACATTAACTATGATTTGAGGGAAGTAGATCATACAGGGAATGATTGGAAAGCATTAACTCAGGATAGGGATGTATGGAGAGCTTATGTCCGCGCGGTCATGAACCTACGGGTTCGATAGTGCCAGTGAGTAAGTAAGTAATAATAGTCTACCGTTGTATTCTCGAGATAATGTCTAGCCTCTTACAAATGGATCCTGATTCGACCCCGGTCGGGACAAGTTTCCTGGATGAGGATTTTTCGGGGTTTTTCCTCATCTGCAAGACAAATCTTGGGATATATAAATGTCCAAAAGTCCCCGAACACCACTTGGCCATCATAAACAACCTCTCATTTTCGCCTTGTTCAGTATGAATATGTGATTGATATGTCTTGCCTTGAATGTGTGTGTTTGTTTGTGTTGTTTCGGAGGTAGCCCGCACTGAGTTGATCCCTCAATCATGTGGCCCTCTATGTCCTTGTGACAAATATAAATGAAAGTTTAAAACATTCTCTACTGACAGGTCGTAATATTTTAAGGCCCGGATGGCTTCGGACATGTAAACATATCTAGAAGGGAGATGTTAAATTACGAATAAGAAAGAAAACTATAATAATATTAATATATATTATATATTATTCTATTCTATAGTAATTCTGCCCTAGGGCAGGTCTTTTACTGCAATCATAGCATTTTCATGCGATGCTTTGCAGCTTTACTAAGGAATTATAGGTGTGGTAGCTTCCCACACCGGTGAGGGATGATGATGATAATGATAAGGATGATGGCCGGATGATTTTTCGGGGACCGTTGGGCCCTAAGCTTCCTGACATTTGTGTTATAGGTGGGAAAACCCCCGAAAAACCTCACCCAGGAGCCTGTCCCGACCGGGAATCGAACCCGGGTCCGCTGCGTGAAAAGGCAGCATGATACCTCGAGACCACAGCGGTGGACTTAATATCGTATTATATAATAATATATATAATATAATATATATAATATAATATAATATAATATAATATAATATAATATAATATAATATAATATAATATAATATAATATAATATAATATAATATAATATAATATTAATAATAATATAATATAATATAATATAATATAATATAATATAATATAATATAATATAATATAATATAATAATAATAATAATAATAATGGGTAAGAATAATTAGATAAAGAGTCATAAGTAATAATGGTATCAATTGAAGGGTTAATTAAAAAACAGCTTAGACAAAAAGAAATGAAAATTTTCAGAAAAAATAACCTAATTTGTGTTGTATGGAGAGACTACGTATTATACAGCAGATATCGTTAGTTATAAATAGTACAATATCTACGTTTTAAATTTTGGACTTACCTGATTTTTGGAATAATCCTTCAATTCAATTAAAATGATATTAATCTACAATAATAAAACACAAAAATATTTAACTTACCAATGTCCAAAAATAATTTTAAAATTTTTAAGTTACACTAGGATTTCTTACATACGTCAAATATGTGAATTACTGACAAATCTAAGTATTTTTTAAATACCAAATTCGTTGGATGGATAACTTTTGGAATTCGTTGTAAGCCTAATTTAGAACTTCAAGCCTTTTTTTTAAATACACAGCTACATTTAAATAATGTATCTGCATCGATTGTTTGATCCTACAGTAATATTTTCGATATCACACTATTTATTGAATCTATGTCTTGTTATGCAACTCCTTACTAAATTTCATTGATTACAATGACATTTATTATTGTATTCTATATTTGCTCCCTTACCTTTCTTAGTGACCATTAACCATGATTTAAAGGAACTAGATTAAATAGGGGGTGATTGTAATAACTTAGGCCTACATTAGCTCAATTTAGGGATGTATTGAGAGTTTATGTCCGTGCAGCCATGAACCTATGGGTTCAATAGTGTCAGTGAGTTAGTTAGTTAGTAGGTATATATATGAAAATAATGTATCCTTTTACAATGAATTATATGACCAGTCTCATGGACAGTGATCAGCGTTACAGACTACGGTTCATAAGGTCCCGGGTTCGATTCCCGGTCAGACTATAGGATTTTTTTCTTAAAGGGAATTATTCCTGGCTGCCCATGATCTGGAATTTAGGTTAAGAACTCTCCTGGCGATTTATTATCATTTATCACACATCATATCATCAGGGTAACGTATTTTCGCCTTCCAGGTGCCCGAACCTAAGAAATGGATTACAATTTCGCCAATGCCAGGGGAGAAAGCCAGAAATGTCATAAAAGGCAACCTGGTGACATTAGACAAAAAAAATTATATTTATAGATGTGTAAGAATTTTTATTCCACCGCGTTGGTAACTTTATTGCCTGAGTCGCAACGAGCCTATATTTTATCCCCGATCGGGACACGTTTTCTAGGTGAGGTTTATTTTTTGGGTTTTTATCATCGCCTGTATGACAAATGTCAGGGAACGTTTAGGCACAAATAATCCCCGAACATTATCTGGTCATCATAATCATCTATATAATATTTACCTTATGTGAATATATAAGTAAATGGTGTGTCATGTCTTAATGTTCGTGTTGTCTCGGATGTGGCCTAGTATTGAGCCAATCACTCATCTGGGGAGACCCTCTATATCGCTGTGTGGTAAAATAAGTATGTTATGTTGTCCAGAAATTAAAAAAAAATCTCTCTCCCTAGGGCCGAGCTCCTATAAAGTTCGAGTGGCTTGGGTTACGTAAAATTCCTACAGAGAAATAGTTAAATTAAAAGAAAATAATTTTTATACATATGAATAATTAAGCTATTTTAGGGTAAATTAATCAACTTGTGTATTTCTAGATAAATATTGGAAGAAGTTATTCTTTACGTACGGCTACTAATATCCAATGATAAAAAAATAATTTTGAACAAATGAAGATATATTTAATGACACAATAAATTAAATGAAAAAAACTAACTTGGAAAAAGCAAAGATTATACATAAAATACAAAAAATCTAGGCCTGCTTTAATAACAAATGTAGAGTTAAAATGGGCTTAGAACTAACAGGAGAGTTGATAACTACAAAAGGGTTTTATAAGGGTGCACAATGTCACTGACATTATTTAAAATATACATAGATATTATATTACAGGAATGGTCAAAGCTATGTAAACCAATGGGATTAAAATTAAATGAGAAAAAATACATACATAACTTATTATTCGAAGATGATCAAGTGGTAGTCACTTCAGGATGTGAAGATGCAAACTATATAGGTAGGAAACTAGAGAAAGAATACTCAAGATGGGGTTTAATAATTACTTATAGTAAAACAGAATATATGAGCACAGATATTTCTGAGGAATTATAAATAAATTGAACAAAGATTAAAAAGTGGAATATTTTAAGTGTTTGGGATCAACAGTTCAAAAAGATGGATCATCTGAATTAGACATCGAAAAAATAATAATATAGACAAAACGAGTTATTGGCGTATTAAATTCTATTTTATGGAGTAGGAATATAATCAAGAGGACTAAATTATTGATATATAACAATTGTGAAGAGTATTTTATTATATGGTGCGGAAACATGGACGTTGAAGCAAAAACACAGAAATAAACTATTAGTCACAAAAATTGACTTTTTAAGAAGATCGGCAAGGATATCAAAATAAGATAAAAGAAAAAATAATACAATAAGAGGAATTATGAATGTAGAAAATAATATTATACAATAGATTGAAGAAATCCAAATAAGATGGTATTGGACATATAATGAGAAGAAGGGACACAGAAACAAACAAAGAAGTATTAAAATGGATTCTTCCTAGAAAAGGGAAACGTGGTAGACCAAAGTCAACGTGCATAAAGGGAATTCAAGAAAACATGAAGAAGAGAAATATGACAGAAGCAGACACACAAGATCGGGAAGTGTGGAGGAAAAAAAAATTGTATATTTTGGTTGAGGATACCTATATAAATATCAGAAACAATCATAGGCTATATAAAAAATGAATGTTTGTTTGTTTGTTCATATTTTATGCGCTGCCATACCGTTCATCCGAATATGATGGGGTATTTTGCAAAATGTTCAGGAGATTCCCGGGATGAACATAGGCTATAAGAGAGTTGTGATACTCAACTTCTACACCCTTAAAAATCACCTTTATAGTGAAAAACGTGAAAAAATCCTTTTTTGACGCTTAAATGGCTTACGCTGCCTAAACTATAACAAATACACAACATTAATTTACACAGAATTGCATATCTAAAAAAAACTCTACAAACAAGTCCGCGACAGCATTTCTTTATCTTTCCGGACAAGCGTGCACTGCCGTACCGTTCAATCGATTGTGATGGGGCTTTTTGCTAAATGTTCAGGATATTCCCGGAAAGGTTATAGGCTATAAAACAGTTTTAATGCTCAAGCCCTTCACCCTTAAAATCACCCTTTGTAGTGAAAATGTAAAATAAAAGTGGCTTTTTGTACGCTTAAATGGCTTACGCTGCCTAAACCATAACAAATACACGAAATTAATGTACACAGAATTGATTATCTAAAAAAAAGCTCTACAAAAAAAGCCCGTGACAGCATATTATATTTTATGGATAACTCACAATAACCATTTTTGTCTTTCATTGATGCCGAGAAGGTCGGGATAAGTAGATTCCCGGGTAAGAAGAGCAGCAGCACGGATAACTCGAAATAACGAATTTTGTCTTTCAGCTCATTTATGCCAAATACATCGGGATACGTAGATTCCCGGGCAATGCCGGGTAATCAGCACGGGGTATCTAAAAATGATAACGATATAAATTTATTATTATGTTTCCTTTTCTTATTCAACTAAACGTAAAAACACATTATCATTTATTTAAGCGTAGCAGCGCACGCCGGGTATTAGCTAGTACTGAATAAAAAAAACTAAGTTGAAGGGGTATAGAATAAATATTTGTAATTGTTACATAATACAGTACAGTTCGGTGAAATATTGAATAATGAAAAATACCTATTCTCACGCATGCGCAAGTTAGGGAATGTCAAGCTAGATCTCCAGGAAATGTCACACATGTCTCCCCGCTCCTTCACTCCTCTGTCAACGGAGTCTTGACCGAAATTATGTAATCGTAATTTGTACCTTGTACTACTTTCTACGAGTCTCACAATATCTCAACTTATAGATACCCTAATTCAATTTCTTATCTACCGTTACAAATTATGATTTCTTCTTCATTAGGCGCTACAATTACATTGATTCCGAAGTTCACGGATTCAAATATGGCCAAAGAATTCATAATGGTGCAAACATTCTAATATAAATAATAGTTTAAAAAAATAAAACAACACGCTTTATTAGAAAACCGAACTAAAAGATGAAAAATAATTTTAATTTCCAACACGCTTCGGATAAAATTAAAGTGGCCAACAAAAAAATAATCTCCAACACATCTAGAATAAAACTAGAGTTATCTACAAAAAAAATAATGTTACAATCAAAAGCGTGGGGTGCTCTATATCAATTAATATATTATATAATAAACATATATTGGTAAAAGTAAAGTCTCTAAGAAGAAAACGTAAAAACCATAAAAAGCACCCCATGCTTTTGACGGTAAAATTGTTTTTGGTAGATAATTCTAGTTTTATTCTACATGTGTTGGAGATGATTTTTTTTGTTGACCACTTTAATTTTATTCCAAGCGTGTTTGAAATTAAAATTATTTTTCATTTTTTAGTTCGGTTTTCTAACAAAGCGTGTTGTTTTAGTTTTTTAAACTATTTTTTTTGTTTTTAGTTTTTAGTTTGGTTTTCTAATAAAGCGTGTTGTTTTAGTTTTTTAAACTATGTTTATTTTTAAATGTTAGTTTAATTGATTGTCATAAACCGCAATCCCATGAAAATTTAATTGCTTAATACTCTTCTAAAAAAATCCTCCGGGCCGGATTTGAACCAGCGACCTATGGATTACTGAAATTATATACTATTACAGTCCACCGCTCTACCAACTGAGCTCTTACAACGATTGACTAAAAAGTCGATAAGTCCGCAACCTATTATACAGGTTTTTATGTTTTTGATTTTCTGATGATTCTGGCCAGGATTTTAGAAAAAAAAATATTGTATTGTCATTGGTGCTTTACAAGCATACAAAGTTTTAAGTCGATCCAATGTTTTTAAGTGGGTGAAATTGGTGTTCAAAGATTCCGTTACATACATACAGGTCAAGGTAATATAAAGCGTGTAAAAATGGGATTCCCGAGTTCAAACATCGGTTCCAACCATCATAGCTGAAGTATTTTTTCTAGATTTCTTGTACCGTCAATGCTAATGTTTGAATTTAATTATCAGGATTAATTTAATCATATTCACTATTTCATAATATTATGAATATTTATCATTTTTTTAAAAAAAGTAGACGCGATAGGGCCTTAGATTTTAGTGCGTCTCTAATGTAATAAAATATAATAAACAATCTTCCCCCTACAAAGTTGAAATATTCATGTGTTAGCACCGTAGAGTGAGCTGTTTATAACTATCATACCGATATTGTTTTGCCGGAGAGATAATTTAAAATGAAAATAAGGCTATTCTTTACAACATGTGACGCGACTTTTTAAATTCCTTCATAAACTCCTTTCAAATACGTTATTCTTAGGGTTCCATTTTTCAAATTATTTCCTAACATTTTCAATTATTTTTACATTTTTTCCAACGATTATTTCAATATTTGTCATAAATAATGCCACGAGTGATTTTCAAATTATCGATAAATTCACGACTCACGAAGTGAGGAGTGAATTTATCTAGAGAATTTGGAAATCAAGAGTGGCATTTGTTAGGACTATTTAACGAATAAAATTAAGCTGTTTACTCACAAATCATTATTTGAATATAGTTACCGGTGTTTTAAAATATGTATATAGTTAATGTAAACGGCGATGTTTGAAAACAAATTAGAAATGTGAGGTTATGTATATTCACTGCAACTCGATCATATTATTTATTGCCAAATAGGATCGCAATATTGTAAGAATGCACCCTAGTGGAGAAATAATGAAACACATCAAACTATTATAATCAACATTATAGGTTAATCATTTATATTTTGAATAAACAACTCCGTAAAATCATTGAATCTATTCATTATTTGCTATATTCAATGTATTTGTTGGAGAAAAATAATGGTCTAACCTGTTCAGAATATTAAAAAAGGAGGAGCTTTCTTTATCACAAAAGCAGGAGCTGATAAAGAGAAATCGATAAAGAGCGAGGTGAAACACGACTGTCATTGGTGTAAAACAGAATTCATTGAAACGTCATTGGTCATTGACTACCATTTGCGACATGAGTTAAATAGTCTATGATAGTCTATGAAGACGTGCAGCCATATCGATTTTAACGAACAAAAACAAAGTCGTGTTCCAGTGCAGCCAACGCAGAGTATGTACTAATTAACTGTACACGTATACTTCGGAATTTCAGAACTTACTATTTATTTTTGGGCGTTTGCATTTTTTCACACGTTAGAGGGCTTAAACTGCGTTAGGTTAGTTTTTAGGTTGGTCTTTCACTGGTTAGAGTACTTAAATTGCGTTAGATTAGCGTTTAGGTTCGTTAAATATCACACATATGTTGGCTGCATCCCGTAACTCCATAGTGTAAACCGCTTCGCGTTTGTTGGCGCATGAGCATGGTGTATGATTGGAACTTAGAAAACACTTTTGCATCACATGTAAAGAATTCTCGAAAATAAGATTTGAAACACATCATCAACAACAAGGTTCCGATCTCATTATAGGTCGAATTGGTCCTTCCATCTCTTCAATGGTCTGCCCAACACTCTTCTCCCTTTTGGTTTATAATTATATATTATTCTTGGTATGCGCTGTTCATTCATTCGTAATACGTGCTGAAGATAAGCAATTTGGTAATATTTTATTCTTTCACAGAGATTAAATATATTAAGTTCTGTTCTTATATCTTCGTTTTTCTTTTTTATCGGTCCTTTGGTATCCTGCTATTGCTCTCAACATCTTCATTTCAGCAGCCTCTATATGTTAACTATCTACCTTTGTTAATGTCCAGGTTTCACATCCATAGATGAGAGATGGAACTGCCAATACTTTGTAAAACTTCAAAATAGTTTCTTTTCTAGTCTTATTCAATAAGTGCGTTTAATTGTGCCACATAGATAATTCAATCGTATTTTAGTGCGTTTATCTAAATTTCTGTCATTGCCTAAATGACATCCCAAATAATTAAAATTCTGAACTTGGTCTATAATTACATTGTTTATCATTATTTTTGTTCTTATTGCACATTTTCCTTTCAGAGCTAATATTTTTGTTTTAGATGTAGATATACTTAAATTGTATTTTAGAGAGATATTATTTAAAGTATAAAGGAATTGTTGTAAAGCATTTTCTAATGCTGTCAGTATTACAGTATTACTTGAAACACATAATTTTAAATGATTTCAACGTATAGGCCTACATATGTTTGTATTGTATCATTAGTT
Organism: Diploptera punctata; assembly: GCA_030220185.1. Classification (NCBI taxonomy): domain Eukaryota; kingdom Metazoa; phylum Arthropoda; class Insecta; order Blattodea; family Blaberidae; genus Diploptera; species Diploptera punctata. The sequence goes on from JASPKZ010009590.1 coordinate 11,236, forward strand.
GGTTTGTAATACATTTCTGTGGTTTTAAGCAAAACATTAAAGCCTGGGTGTTATATTATAAAGATATGTAGAATTGCAGGGGAGGGAAGATGAACCGCTTGTACTCTGATCAACTTTATCATAATTATATTTCTGTCACTCATTTTACAGGTGGACAAATTACTCATTTCTCTAACCTTTACTAACGTGGAAAAAACAAATGAAAATTCAGATTAACTAAGATAACAATTACAACAGTGTTTTGTTTATTAACAGAACACTATCAGTTCATTCAGAATAACTCAGAATGATTAATCGACTCGAGTATTTTCTGATGACGCAAATAGAACTATGCAGTGGCGTGCAAACAAAATAATCTATATGATGTTTCTTTTTATTTCTTACTATGTTTCTTTCCGATACTTCACCATTTTACAAAAATGGTCGGAAAAATAACGTTACAGTATTACTATATTCACAAAAACGGACTCAATTTTCGCCAACGTGTGAATAAACTTATATGGCAAAACTTAATTAATAATTTTACAAGTACACAAGCAAAGGAAATCAATAGAAATTATATAGATATAAATGGTATGTTCATGTCATTACTTATTGAATTACGTGACTAAATGCAAAATTAATTATTTCACTTACAAAATGTGTTGCATTAATTGTAATACAATTTCAATTTCATTTTGTCAATATGGTAGTATTAATTGAAATAACTTTCATTTGTTTCATTGTTAGGCTACAATAATAATACAAATGACTGATTACACATTCATAACTTAAGTTTATGCAATAATTAATTTTTAGTGCCATGTATATACTAAGTTTATTCGTATTTTACCTTCAAATGTCCTAAAAAGTCATAATTCAGTAAGAGAAAGTTTACGATGAGCATAATTAGGGGTGTCATTTTGTGTCAGTTGTTTAGGAGGTTTTGTACAGTACATGTTAATATATATTTAAATAAATATCCTCAACTCGTGTCCACCTCAGGGTCAGGTCGAGGAATGAGGTGAGATGAAACCCCTATATTTATAGGGATACGTGAACGACAAGGGTGCCGGCCACTCTTGACGCACTATCACAGGGGCGGATGAATTAAATGAGACGAAATGAATGAGATGAGTATGAAGAAAATGGTGGAATGAAATTTGTGGCAGGGGATAACGAGAGAAACCCTTAGAAAAGCCTGCCCAAGATCTGTTTCATCCAACACGAAACCCACATGGAGTGACCGCGACTTGATCTCGGGACTCCAGCGGTGAGAGGCGAGCGTCTAAGCTCTTGCGCACGGAGCCGAATTTAATATATATATATATATATATATATATATATACTTACTTACTCACTGGCACGATCGAACCCGTAGGTTCATGGCCGCGCGGACATACGCTCTCCATACATCCCTATCCTGAGCTAATACTTTCCAATCATTCCCTGTATAATCTACTTCCCTCAAATCATAGTTAATGTTATTCTCCCACCTCATTCTTGGTCTACCAACTGGGCGTTTTCCCTCTGGCTTTCCTACAAGAAGCTTCCATGCAAGTCTTTCATTCCCCATACGTGCAACATGTCCTGTCCATCGCAGTCTACGAGCCTTAACTGTTCTTATTATATCTGGCTTCCTATAAAGACCATGTAGTTCATTGTTAAGTAGTATTCTCCATTCACCTGTCTGTTCATCTCTCTTTGGTCCAAACATTTTCCTAAGTACTTTATTCTCAAATACTTGTAATCTCCTTTCCTCCCTTAAAGTAAGAGTCCATGTTTCGCACCCATATAATATAACTGGTAGAATAATAGTTTTATATATTTTCAGTTTAACGTTTTTTGGAAGGAGTTGGGATATCAAGAGTCTCTGCAATGCATAATAGCACGCAATTCCAGAATTGATATATATATATATATATATATTCATTAGATATAATTAAATTCGCCGTAATATGAAATAAAACTATATAGCCTATATTGGAAGGACTATAAATGTTTTATGAATTCGTTTTGAAATTTCGATCGAACCAGCCGTGGCCGTAAAACGTCTCAACTCATTCTTAAAATTAGTTTTCAGTACTTACAACATAAATAACTATTTCCTTAGTGTAACGTTTCCATTTGAAGGTACTTAGGCCTACATGACCGATGCTACATGGGACCTAAAGGGACGTGATATATAGGGAGAAAAAACTATGGAGCATATAGGCCTACATAACTTACCTATTTGATCACACTAAGACATTGAGGTCTTCCCTACATATGTACAAGTATTCAACTTGATGACAGTGACATCCGAGGAAGAAAAGAACATTTAAGACTAACTAAATTCTAAATTAGGCCTGGAAGCATCTACCTAATAGCTGGCTGCTGCCCTCTCATTCACATGTGTTAATCACAGAGATCGACAATCATCAGTATAGGGCGATAGCTGGTCAGCATATCGGATCCCAGGAGCTATAGCTGTGTTCTCAAGTTGGAGTCGTTACTTATTGTAGTTATACAAATTCTCAACTATGCTGGGTGGGTACAGGTCCCATATTGGGGGAAATTTATCGAAAAAAAATTCTTCCACCATGAGGACTCGGACTAGAGCATGTTCCATAGCTCTACACCAATGCATGATACCTTTAACCGCTTGGCTGCGGCACAGCACTGCACATTTAAGACACGATATGGCATTTACTAAAACATTCGTAGTAACAAGTTGAATATATTTGATTATGATGGAAATTAAATTTGGACGTGAAAAGGCAACAAATTTTGCTCAAGAGACTTCTTGTTTCAAACTTGAGTTCTTTAACGTGTCGTAAATATATGATATGGGACCAGGGCTTTAATTGCCTTCCTAAATATGCATCATACCCTACTATACACATTATATACTATTTCCTTGATTAAAAGCATCGAATGAAAATGCAGCTCTGATTGTTTGCAGATATGTGTAATGACACTACAATGTGAAAGGGTGGGAGTCATTTGTGGCGGTTAGAAGCAAAGAGGTATAAATGTATTTTTTTTAAAGAGTTTGGTGCATAATTACATTCATGAAGCATACTTTTATTTAGTGGCAAAAGGAGAAGTGTATGCGTTATGAGTAGATAAAGTATGATTATTATAATTTTCAATTAGCTATGATTTTCTTATACAACTTCAAGTTCAAACCTGTTTTTCTCAATACTGCAAAAACTTGCACTTACACCCTTTTACTTCGCCTCAATTGCATTAGTAACGCAGTACTAAAAAGTTAGACTTATACGAATGTGTCTAAATGGCACAAAGATTAGGGTGCGTGTAGGAAAACAGTTTTCAGAAACTTATGAAATCCACAATGGGTTGAAGCAAGGAGATGCACTATCTCCTCTACTATTTAATATTTTGTACTAGAGCGTGCCATCAAATCTTTAGAGGGTGAAGAAGGCCTACAACTCAAATATTTTAATAAGCTGTTAGTTTATGTTGATGATGTAGTACTATTGGGCGATAGCGAGGAGATACTAAAGGCCAACATGCACACACTATTTAGTAATACTAAGAAATTGGGACTGGAAGTAAATATCAATAAAACTAAATACATGGTCACACGTAGAAATGCATTATATTTTCCTTGAAATTCCCATTACGATATGAAATAAAAGCAAATCTAGTCATAGTTAATTACAATGTCACCTAATGGAAATGGACAGCTAATGACAAATGAGAGAAATTTTGAGGAAGTAGCTGAACAATAATCATAAATAGGAATGAGATGCACAAAGAAATTAAACATAGGCTCAATTCTGGAAATGCGTGCTATTATGCATTGCAGAGACTCTTGACGTCCCAATTTCTTTCAAAAAACGTTAAACTGAAAATATATAAAACTATTATTCTACCAGTTATATTATATGGATGCGAAGCATGGACTCTTTGATTTAAGGGAGGAAAGGAGATTACGTGTATTTGAGAATAGTTCTTAGGAAAATTTCTGGACCAAAGAGAGAGAGAACTGACAGGTGAATGGAGAAGACTACTAAATAGTAAACTACATGGTCTTTATAGGAAGCCAGATATAATAAGAATAATCAAGTCTCGTAGACTGCGATGGGCGGACATGTGGCACGAATGGGGAATGAAAGACGTGCATGGAAGTTTCTTGTAGGAAAACCAGAGGGAAAACGCCCAGAGGTGGGAGAAAAACATTAACTATGTTTTGAGTGAAGTAGATTATACAGGAATGATCGGAAAACATTAGCTCAGGATAGGGATGTATGGAGAGCTTATGTCCGCGCGGCATGAACCTACGGGTTTTATAGTGCCAGTGAGTTAGTTAGTTAGTTAGTTAACGCAGGTACTTACAAAAATTGAAGTAAAATAAATTGATGTCTTTGTGTTACAATTTTTATATGAACACAAATTATTAATTTTAATTACAATTATATGGATGATTAACTTCTTAATTGTGTGTGTCCCAATAGTTATCGTGTATTTGCAAATAAAAACGTAATCAAAGTATTAATACACTTTTTCTAGCATCAACATTTCTCGACAGCCGGAAAGTATGTGTACTAGCATAGCTACTCACTACACTTTCCTGACCATTTTCCACCTTTAAGCCCTATATAGCCTTAACTTCTGTTTCTGCTTGCTGCTACTTCTATAAAGCCTAACTTGTATAGTTTTTGTTAGTGTTAATTGATATCATACTTTTAAGTCCTCCAATTTAGGCTCCAATGTGACGTCTTTATCGGGATTTTTCCTCACTTGTAAGACAAATGTCAGGAAGCTTAGGGCCCAAAGGTCCCCGAAAATCATCCGACCATCATCATCATCATCTTCCACCATTATCACCATCTTTCACCATCGTGGAAAGCAACGGGAAAGTATCACACCTATAATTCACTAGTAAAGCTGCAAAGAATAGAATGAAAAGCTATGATTGTAGTGAAAGACCTGCCCTCGGGCAGAATTACTATCGATGGATTGTACCTGGTTTCCCATAAATATAAGGTAGCTCGCTGTTAAGTATTTTTCTCCGTCTTCCAGATCTGTATGTTACAATTAAATTAAATGCTCATTAAATTAATAATATAGGAATAAAGATTACAGAATCAAGAACACAGAAATAAGACAGGGACTTGAAATATTTGCAATAACTGATAAAATAGATACATATAGACAAAAATGGAAGCAACACATAGACAGAATGAATGAAGATAGATATCCAAAACAAATAACAAAATACAAACCTAAAGGCACCCGAGATGTGGGCAGACCTAGAAAGAGATGGGCTGAAGTCGGAACGGGTCAACAAACCTAATCCATGAATGCAGATGATGATGTTGAAGATGATCGCATTCCCAAAATTATACTTAAATACAAACCAAAAGGACGCAGGAATGTTGGTAGACCGAAGAAGAGATGGATCCAACTTTTGAATGAGAATCTATGAGACCGGAACAAGCCACATAGGCTTAATCCGTGATTGTTGATGATGATGATGATGATGGAATAAAGATGACGGCACTTGGAGTAGTAGTCGTTTTATAATACCGACTATTGCATTTAAATGTCAAGTTCCTCAGGAACAAGGGTTAAGTGAGGATTGTTATAAAAATGTAATTTAACTGATAAAAAACGTTCCTTATCTTAACGATCATAATATGCTAAACTTCAAAAGTTAAAGTGCTTATAATTCGTGGCAACTGTTGATCATTAAAATGATAACAGCACATTATAAGTATGCTTGCCTTTGTTGGTCTGATGGTTACCATGCTCGTCTCTGGTTACGAGATTCAAGAGTTCAAACCCACCGCTATCAATGGAATTTAAAAGGCATAAAATCTTAAGAAGACTTCCTTCAGAACGGACTAGAAACGTCCGTTCTGTGTTAAAGATTTATGAAAGGAAAGATACTTATTATTGTAAGCCCATTTTTCCCTTAACAGAGATTTAGGCGCTTTCGCCCTACAGGGAAGAATTTGAACCATATTAATTTAGGTACGCTTGTTTTCGTACAGATGTCATTTGAGTGGTCCGTGGTCAGCGTTCCGCCTCATACTGGCATGTAGGAAACCAAGGTAGTAATAGGACGGGAAAATTCGGTAAATTTTGCTTAGAGGCCTTTTCATTCAGGCTTAAGGATCTTTTACGAGCCTGAAAATCTTCAGACTCGGGACCCACGGCTTAAAGTCCCTCCCGGTGAACTTGCTCCTTGGATTTTTTCCATCCTAAAAAACCCATCGATCCCGGTCGGGTTTGAACCCGCAACCCTCGGGACCAGAGGCAAGGAGCATAACCATTAGTCCACCGCGGCCGACACGAAAGAAACTACAAACCTGAAATAAGAGGCATCTGAATACTGTTAACATTCGTCGAATTACGACACATTAAAGAACCTTAAGTTTGAAATGAACGGTTCTGAGTAAAATTTGTCGATCGTTACACGCTCAAATTGAATTGAGACTCTAATGACTTTAATTTCTTAAATAACGACGTTAGTTCAAATACTTTGCCAAAGAAAAGGCTTTATATTCAGTATAAAATATTTTTTTTAAACCCTAGGTCTTACAAGCGAATGTTTAGAAATAAAAGGGCAGTAACTCTGAACTTAATATAAGTGGAGGAGTTTTGAAACTATGTGCCGAAGTGTTTAAAAAAAGCGAGTGAACTTTGAAAAAAAAAAGTTCTGAAAATGTGATATTATACTGTATGCAGGCCCTATACTACGGTAAAACTCGCTCAAAACGGAATCACATGGGACCAATTACTTTTTCCACATTAGACAATATTCCGCATTATGAAAAAACTAAAACTTATTAATAATCTTAGATTACAGAGTACCGTATTTGTCCTTTTTACGTAATTTGGATTAATTGCAGTTCCCTGCCTTTGAGATTTGAAGTATAGTATGTATGAGCGACTTCGGCGGTAACGCCCGAAAAAATAGCCCCGTTTTGTCAGCGTTAAAAGTGTCTCTTAGGCGCATGTCCTAAAATTAAAGCATGCAGTTTCGGTTTCCGCTCACTAACTACACTTTCGTCCACATCCTTTGATTCTCCGCAAATTTCATTCCACACTACATTGTGTCGTCTTTTAAAACTGTCCAGCCAACCTGAAGATGCCTTGAAATCGTTATTCACCAGGGATTTAGGAACAGCTAGAGCTTGACTTTGGAGCATCGGTACGGAAATTTGGAGATTTATCTTCAATTACTTTCACTTTTCGTTTAATTGCAATGATGCATACCTTTTAACCATCTTTATTCCGTAAATTCAGAACAGTAGCTGTGAAAGATCGGTCTCAGAACTTAAACTAATTCAAGATTTTACAGTGCAATGGTTATTTAAAAGACAAGCATATGGTATTTCGCATAACGCGTGTGCAGTGAGATCGAAATAAAATTTCAGGCACAGGTAGAATATATACTTCAGGTATCATTCTTCATTAGTTTTTTAGGCATTACAGAAATTCAATGAAGTGGAAAGTAATTTATTTCTCTGTCTTTCCACTTTATAAACTTTTTTTCATGAGTTGTATAGAAATATCCTTCCATTTCCGCGTTCGACAGATTCCGTTTTATGCAAAATAAATACACATAAAATTACTATTATTTCGCCGGGACAATGCATATGTTCACATTGGACAGATTTCCGCATTATTCTCGTTCCGAATTAAACAAGTTTTACTGTATATTATAAATATTCTTATTTATAATACATTGCTTATACTTTTATCGAAATGCAGTAAAACTTGTTTAATACGGAACGTTAATAATGCGGAAATCTGACCAATGTGAACAAATTTATTGGTCCCAGCGAAATAATAATATTAATTTTATGTGTATTTATTTTGTATAAAACAGAATCTGTCCAACGCGGAAACGGAAGGATATTTCTACACAATTCATGAAAAAAATGTTTATAAGGCGGAAAGACTGAGAGAGAAATAAATTAGTTTCCACTTCATTGAATTCCTGTTAGGCGAAATAACAATAAGGGATGATTTCTGCCGCCGGGTGAAGTCGATTTTCTACCTGTATCTGAAATTTTCTTTCGGCCTCACTGCACACCCGTTATGCGAAACACAGGTTCGTTTAACACATATTTGGCTTGTGACATCTGTCTTACAAATAATCAGTGCACTGTAAAATCTTAAATTAGTTTAAGATCTGAGACCTATTGTGTACGTATCTTTCACAGCTAGCGTTCTGAATTTCCGAAATAAAGATGGCTACATCGTATGTATCATTGTCATTAAATGAAAAAGTGAGTGATTGAAGATAAAGAAAAACAAACTCTCAGTACGCGAAATAATAACTAAATTTAAATGTGGAAAAACCCAAGTTTATGAGATTTTAAAACACAAAGAAAAAAGTAATGAATGGATGCAAGGAGATGATCAAACGAGGAAAGATATAATAAATAAATAAATAAATAAAATAATTGAAGAAATCAAGGAAGTAGTATGGGAGTGTTTTACAAATATACGATTAAAAAATCTCCAAATTTCCGGACCAATGCTCCAAAGTCAAACTCTAACTGTTGCTACATCCCCAGAGTATAACTATTTCAAGGCCTCTTCAGGTTGGCTGACACAATGTGGTGTGGAATGAAATTTGCGGGGAATCAAAGGATGTGGACGAAAGTGTAGTTAGTGAGCGGTAACCGAAACTGCATACTTCAATTTCAGGAAAGGCCTTAGATACATTTCTAACGCTGACGAAACGGACTGTTTTTTTGCGCGTTACCGTCGAAGTTGCTCGTACATACTTTTCAACGGCAGCGAAACTACAATTAATCACAGATACGTAAAAATACATGTATGGTACTATATAATCTAAGATTGGTTAATATTTTTTATAATGCGGAATTTTGTCTAATGTGGAAAAAAATTGGTCCCATGCGATTCCGCTTTAACAAGTTTTACTGTACCTCGGCATGCTTCTTGACATTATTCGACTTTTCCCTCTGCATTTCTCACTTTTAACATGGATGTCCTACTTATCACATTCAGCAGACAACATTAAAAATATGTACAACACAATATTAACACAACATATTTTCATTAAATACCAATAAGTAAAATATATTTTACCATAGTGGTAGTTTGTTTTAAATACACATTTTTTGTTACATTCTTCATTTTAATCAAAGAAGGCGCGATCAGATTTTGGCAGTTGTGGAGGAGGCAAAATACCAAAAAGTTTTAAACCTTTTGTATTATAGAGTTACACAGTTCTCCCTTGAATCTGGTTGATTGTGATAGCCAGATGGTGTTCAGGGGCCTTAAACTTCCCTGATATTTGAATCGGTGAGGAGCAAGAAGGAAAATATTCCTAACATTTGACTTTTGAGAAAATTAAAAAGATAACATTGTGAAGCTTCAACTAATTAATTTGTAAAAAACTCTATATTTGTTAAGTTATGCTATAAGCGATCGGTGAGTACTAAAAATCATTACATCTTCCATTCAGAATAGTCATAATAGAGCCCGTTCTGAGGATATTATATGTTGGCCCTAGGCGGACGACCGGTCTCGGTGTGTTTGTCAGTGCTTGTCGTTCCCGGTGTAAGCGGGTGTCCGTTGCAATAAGCACGATATTTTCAGTTTTCTCTTCGCTCACTGTATGCCCACCCTTCGGCTCTGATTACCTGTCTTCAAAGCTAGTTAACAAAATAGAGGGACTTTATTAACTCGTAATAGCCCGGACTCAAGCGCCTATCGTTCAACGGAAAGACACGGACTAAACGCCGGGCATTGCTTGCTGTCGATTATCGTAGATATCATCTCAATGAAACTCCCTGTATATAACCCTTAAACTAAACTCAGTTTAAATGCTCTAAAGAATGGGGAAAAAATTCCCTTCTTACGTTTGTCAACTCTTAATTGGTCATATAGATGAGGGAAAATCCCAATAAAAATCCTTACCATAGATTCTTGTTCCGAGAGGGGAATCGAACATGGTCCTGGCGTATGCACGTCTCAATACAAAATTTCCTCTACGGTATCCAGAGTTGAACAATCCTGTACTGACAAAGAGCATGTGCCTGTAATCTTCGGGAAGGTAAGGGGCAGGTAATGTGCCACATATAACGGAAGACATTAAATTAAGGGGACGGAGACTTACGGCAGTTTTGTAGGTTTAAAAGCTGGTTTTTTCTTATAATATACAAATAAATGATTTGAGGACTGTACAACACAAATTTGCGATGGTCGGAACTTCAGTAGACCTCTTACGACGTAATAAATTATGGGTAATTCATGAACATCGATTCCTTTATAATCGATACTAGAGACGCGCTGTCTGCCGGGAAAATTCCACCAGCTTAAGACCAGGTCGATCTACTCTACTACGTCATCAAACAGCCCTCACTCAGCTTCCTACTAAATGGAACCAGGAATTTAACAGGAAATATGCATTAATGTCTCACATTAATTGTAGGACAGAACACCACCGATAAATGTTGACAATTTGTTGAGAAATGTTGACCAATTATTTTGAAATACGGCACCCTTGGCCTCCGGTGACCTATTACAGTATTAGATATGCAGCGTGTTCTTTGGACCATGATAATATTGGTTCTATGTAATAGATTAAAAAGAGAAATTGAAAATTAATCAATTAATCATCACCTAGGCATCTGGGATGAACAATTGCGATACTTCAACTTTTTACAAAGTAGGAGGAATCTGTGAAACGGTTGAGTATATCGTCATAATGTTTCCATTTATTTAAAATGCATTATTTCTTTGTAATCTGTCAGAATCCATCTTATCACGGTCATGGACATATTTAGCACATTGCCCTGTAATAAAATAAGTCATCAAGATATGAATAAACCATTTGAAAATTAATTTAAAAATTTAACAAGTAAACAAGTAAAGGTACTTAATAGAAATTATATGGACACGAATAATGTGTTATTAGTATTATCATTACAAGGACTATTTAACTCATGTCCCAAATGGGAGTCAATGACCAATCACGTTACAATGATTTTTTATTTACAACCAATCACAGTCTTGTTTCGTATAGAATTTACCAACTAAAGTCTATCATAATAAAGAAAGCACCTCCTTTTTAACATTCTGAATAAGTCATAGCATTATTTTGCAGTGACTAACTCGCTAAGAAATACGGCTACCAGATTGTATATATAGTGCATGAATGTCAACACATACCGCATGCGGAGGTTAATATAAAAACATTTGTAGGAATTGATTATACCACAAGACATTTGTAGCAATTTATTATACCACCCAAAAAAAAAACACTGTTTGCACTTTCTTAAATGTACTTTTTCCCAGAAAAATATAATTGTCATATTTACATCATAGGACATCAGAAATGAATTAATATATAGTTTGATAAGTTTCATTTTTTCTCCACTAGAGTGCATTCTTACAACATTGCGTTCCTTTGGAAATAAATAATATGATCTGGTTGCAGTGATGAATAAAAGAAGCACATGAAGCGTAACAATTGTTTCTCATTTGTTTTCAAACATCGCCGTTTACATTAAATATATAAATATTTTAAAATCACTATATTTAAATAATGATTTGTGAGTAAACAGCTTAATTTTATTCGTTAAATAGTCCTAACAAATGCGACTCTTGATTTCCAAATTCTCTCACTTCGTGAGTCGTGAATTTATCGATAATTTGGAAATCACTCGAGGCATTACTTATGATAAATAAAAATAGTTTACTTCATGCTATAAAAAAATGTAGTTATTAATAGTTATATAACTTTAATTTAATTTTGTCAATAGACCATAGTAATTGAATCAGTCTTCATTAACCCACATTCATAGGCCTAAGTGTGAGTTTATGAAATTATTAATATTTTCATTACTTCTCAAAGTCGCCGTAAAACGCCGTTGAGGTCATTATGTCAAAGTGAACCCACTACAGGCCATAGGAGACCCATGGGATAGTAGGATGTTAAGGCTCCCACTTTTTCTAAACATTCCGCACTTGATGTCAGCGGCGTGACGGTCGCATTTACCCCCAGAACAAGCGTCTGATACTCATTTCCGTTAGAGGCTGAGTCGATTCCAGGGCCATGGTGCCACCAGAGATTTGAGTCAGTTTAAAAATCCTGACCCCCACCGGGACTGAACACTTGACCTTCCGGTTTGTAGCGTATTGTCATTATGTCAAAGGTTAAACAAATTAATTGGGGAGCGGATGAGAACCCTCTTTTTGAGGCAGTCTCATCAAAGGGTCTAGCGTCCCTTCCCTCGAGAGGTTCAGGTCACACTGGTCCGGTGTGTAGTACCCTGGTCGAAGGGTCCCTTGCTCAGGGTAACGTGAGAAGACCTCAAAGAACAGAAATAAATGTGCGGAGGCACCCTTTCTCCAGGAGAAAAATTGGAGACCCATTCCCAGGGACCCTCAACGGTCCATAGGAGTGGAAAAAGCAGCCCTATATTTTGGATTCATACAACGGGGGGCTATGATGTCTAGCCTTATGATGGCAATCCCATCGTACATCTCATTCTGCGGAACGCCAGTAACGTACCCAGAGGAAATACTTTATTACTAAAAGTCTCATAAAAATTAAATTATGAACCTGAAATTATTAGTTACAACTTCAATTAAAACACTTCGATCAAAACACTTAGAAGACCTTTCGGAACATATTCCATCAACACCTTTTCAAAGGTAACATTTTTCTTTTAACCTATGTGTTTTAACTGAAATTGTAATTGAGGATGATTGAAACCTCAGGTATACATTTTAACATTTTTAACCTTTGATTAATATTTTCATTCAGATATTTTGGATATACCTGTATTAGCTCTATTTCTGTCTCAGCTTCAGATAGTTCTAATAAACTCAATATTACATTATAGAAGCCAGTGCATTCTGAGTCTACTCGTATTTTAGAGGTGTCTTTTGTATCGATTCTTGAATGCGTACATCAATACTTATTTATTAAAAATATTGAAATTGAACATAATATGAAATAATATATTTTTTTGCACAATAGTGCGATCTGACGTACTTACAGCAATGGCGACTATGATTGAAAGTTCAATTTCTTAAATTTTGGAATTGCCAACCTATAAATAACTATACTGTAATACTACAAATTACCTACCCAGTGCGGGAAGTAAACCACTGCCCTTTATGTATACTACGTACAATGTATATACAAAAATATATAAAAAAGTAGTATTAATATAGGCCTACATTCTAGAAACAAATCACTGCATTTTAAATGAACTGAACTTTATTTGAAACAATATAAAACGATAAATTCGTACTTGCCGCCATTTTATGTCTGATTGGTTTCAAGGCCTGTTGTAATCTCAACTAAATTATTTTTGGCATTTACGGTATAACATTGGCCAGACTATTAACGTTAGTCAGTTGTTTATAAAGAACGCAACTATTTCCAACAAAGATATTATTCTACTATCATTATTTTGAAACACCATCGTGCAAAAAATAATGTACAACGCACGTTTATGAAGTGTTTTTCTAGAAGCGAGGAAATTATTAAAACCGAGCGATAGCGTTTCTAGAATTCCAAGTATTTTATGAATTGGTTTCCAAATTTCGGGCGAAGATAGCTGAGGTCATAAACATCTTATTTCATCAGTTAAAGCTCACTTTCAACCATTGTAATGTAAGTAACTATTATTCACAATTGACAGTAAAGTATACTGACCGACAACAACTTAATTCTAGAAAATTCTCAGTTATTTTTGCTTTACGATTATTCTTTGTTACTCCAAATTCTTAGAGAAAAATTACATCATAAGCTAAGAAAGTGAGACTGGAGGCGTGTTTTGTTTAAACAAAATATAATCGTGGTTTACTTACGCATGCGTTCTGTGAATCTTTCCCGATTCTCGTATTTTTCTTCACTATTACGTCTCAGCTCTATCAGAAATACTTACCTGCAAACAGATAATAATAATAATAATAATAATAATAATAATAATAATAATAAAATAATAATAATATAATCATAATCATAATAATAACAGTATTAACAATAATAAATAATAATTAAGAACAATGCTTATATTTTTAATTTGCACAGGTGCCATAACTAAGGCACTAACTACACTCTAAAAGTTAGTGGATTATTTCATGGCAGATAATGCGGAACTGATGAATAAATACCAATAGGATAAGGTGAGACGGTAGGCCCTATCCCATCAATGTTAAAACATGTGAATGTGAGGCCCATTTACTCAGGAACTACTAGATGGATTATAATGAAATTTCTACAGCATATTAAATGAGGTTTGTAAAGAACACTGAACCTCAGTCAAACTTTTATCTAAATATTTATGTTCCATATAATTTGTTTGCCACTAGTCTCTTTTTTTATTTAAAAATACTTTTAAAAATCATAAGTGAGGATTTATAGAAGGGATCATCATGATTGTGGTTTCATATCTTTAGTATAACTATGTTTACTGCCTGTAAAAATTTCATGTAATTATCTCTAATAGTTCCTGAGATAATGGGGTAAATGTTTGAAAATTTTCACTTTTGAGAAAACGAGGTTTAATGTATTACAGTCTGGCAGCTTTCAAGTTAAAAAAAATTAATTAACACACTTATAATTGGCGTTCAAAAATTATATACAGAAATTTTCAGAAAAGAAAAGACTATTTAATTATTTCTTTTTTTAATTTTGGCCTACCGTATAATTATATTACAGTCTGACAGCTGTCAAGTTTTAAAAAAACTAATGAATACACTTATAATTGGCGTTCAGTAAAAATAATATACCCCATGTTCAGAAAAGAATAGACTATTTAATTATGAAAACAAAACAATTTTTGTTTTCAAATTTTGGCCTACCGTCTTACCTTAATTTTCCCTTCCCTAGTCTTTGTCTAATTGAGACCTCGAAACATGCCTCTGTGTATATATTACTTGTACAAGGAGTCCTATAGGCTGCAGGCCCTAGCGTTGATTGTCGGGGGTACGTTTAAGAGGTACAGCTCAATTTTACTTTCATAACTGCGAAAGTCCCTTTTTTTTTCTTCAATTCTACATTGGCCAATATTTTTTAATCAAAAATTGCTTTTGTATGTTACCCAATAAAAAAAGTGATTAGATGAAGGAACTATCAAATCAAATTGCTTTAAAATAAAATTTTAAGAAATGTAAAACAGTACCTGAGATCTCAGTCGTCCTCAATAATCAGCTGTGTACTTTAGTAGGAGGCCTTTCGAAAACTTAAGTTTCATCTTCTGCTTTCAGTTTGGTACTGACTGTTGCTGGTAATGATTTAGCACAGAGGGTTCACATTACGGGTATGATCTCTTTTAACGGGTGTTTATTTGTGGTTTCCTTGATAATTTCTAACTCTTCGAGAACGTTGATTTTCGATGTATGGTTTTCTCTATGCAGGATCGATAGTACATTGTCTATTGTGTTAAATTGATGTCCTGTTTCTACTATGTGTTTTGTACCAAACTGAAAGCAGAAGATGAGACTTAAGTTTTCGATAGGCCTCCTACAAAACTCTGATTATTGAGGGCGACTGAGATCTCAGGTACTGTTTTATATTTCTTAAAAATTTAACGTAGTGACTTCAACGGAGTTTTGTAATGTATTTTAAAAATCTTTAAAATATAATTATAATTGAAAATAGATAATACTGCATATTACTAAATACTTAATTATATGATTAAGTATACGTATTAAATTTGGAAGTAGGAGTGGGATAAGTCTGGAAATAGTGCGATGGTTACGATTCACAATAACGCACCAGTGATTAAAAATAAATAATTATAATCAATTCATTATACATTAGCATACATAACAGCACATATGAAAATTTATTAACAATTGTTGCACTATAAGCAAATCTATCAGCATTATATAAATAATATCCCAATGTGTCAGGATTTTTAAACCGACCTAAGATTTCTGAACGGAAATGAGTACCAAATGTTTGTTTTGGACGTAAAAGCGGCCGACACGCAGGGCTGATAACCCGGCTGGCATCTCGTGCCGATTGTGTAGAGAGGTGGGATCTTGAACCCCCTACTACCCCAAGGCCCACTAAGGCTCCAGCTGAAATTACAGCTGCCTTTTTTAAAATATAAGTTATGTAATAATTTGCTATTTGAATTTTAATCGTACAGCTGTTTTTCTTTCTGGGGTTTTAACACGCGAATGTAGTCTGTACGTCATTAATAATAATAATAATAATAATAATAAAAATAATAATAATAATAATTATAATAATAATAATAATAATAATAATAATAATGTCCTGCAGAATTTAATTATCATCATCTTCTTCTTCACGGATTGAACTGCAAAATGTTCGATCCGGTATCATGATGCAGAAAACTGATCTCTCCATCTTGCTCTTGGTCGTCCCACACATCTACACCCCTTTGGCTTATATGTGAATAACTGTTTTGTTATGCGTTTTTGATCCATCATTTGAATGTGATCGAACCAATTTTGTTTGTATTCTTTCATTTTGTCTGTTAATCTGAATTCTAAATATATTAAGCTCATTCGTAATATATTTGCTATTATTTTATCTTGTAAAGTATATCCAGCTACATGTCTCAGGAAACACATTTCTGTAGATTCTACTTTATTAGTTGATTTTTATTCAAAGTCAAATTTTCGGAGCCGCATAACAACACAGGAACATCCATAACCTTATACATTTTAATTTTGTTACTTTCCTCGTGTATTTAAAACTATTTCTAATTGTTCCATACATGTGTATAAATTTATTGAACATATTTTGGACATCCCTTTGTTTATTGTATGTTACATCATATCCCAGGGAATTAAAATGGTTTACTTGATCTATTATTCTGTTTCCTGTACATATTTTTGCACATAGCCGAGTAAACCCTTTGAATGCTATAACTTTTTATTTCCAGATCATATTCTTTTGAGATAGCATATAATTTAGGCATAGTGTATTGTAATTTATCTTCAGTATCAGTGATTACCACTTGATCGACCGCAAATAATGTAGTATGATTTTTTTTAAATGAGTTTTATACTATTCTTCAGTGATTTACAATAACGTCAATATATATATTAAAAGTGCTGGTGACAAAGGACACCCCTGTCTGACATCACAGTTGATTTCCTTAGAATCGTATTGATATTATATATTTATATTTCAACTTTATTATCGGCATAGAGATTTCGAATGACTTTCACCAGTGTTGTGGAATTGTGGAATGCAGGCTTTAACATTACGTTGAGGAATTCCTTTCTTTAACATCATGCCGCGGTGGACTAGTGGTTATGCTCCTTGCCTCTGGTCCCGGGGGTCGCGGGTTCAAACCCGGCCGGGGTCGATGGATTTTTAAGATGGAAAAATCCAAGGAGCAAGTCCTCCGGGAGGGACTTTAAGCCGTGGATCTCGAGTCTGAAGATTTTCAGGTTCGTAAAAGATCCTAAAGCCTGAATAAAAAGGCATCTAAGCAAAATTTACCGAATTTTCCCGTCCTAGTACTACCTAGGTTTCCTAGATGTCAGTATGAGGCGGAACGCTGACCACGGGCCACTCCTATAACATCTATACGAAAACAAGTGTAACTAAAATTAGTATGGTTCAATTTCTTTCCTGTAGGGGGAGAGCGCCTAAATCTGGTTGAGGGAAACAGGGCTTACAAGAAGATATTCCATAATTAACTTATATTTTGTCAATTTTTTATAATGGATAAAACATGTACATGTTGTTCGATTAAATTCTCTTTGTTTTTTAATCACTTCATTAACAATAAATATACAATTTGTACAAGACCTCCTTTTTCTAAAACCATGTTGGAGCTCGGATAATAAACGTTCTAAAATATTCACAGGTTTCTGGTTTAATGAATGAGCATAAATTCTGTAACAGCTACTAACAAACTACTCCCACGATAATTATCGCTTTATTTCCTGTCTCCTCTTTTAAATATTGGGATCACTCATGCTATTCCCAATCAGGAACATGACTATATTGCCCACATATGTTTAAACAGTTCTACAATCTTCTTTTACGAGATAAGGTGCGTATTTTTTATACTATCACTTCCTGGATTTTCTCGTTTGTAAATTTGTAGTTAATTCTTCCATACTAATTTCGTCGATATTTCCATTAGGTTCAATTACAAATTGGCGTCCATTTATTAAGTCTTGGGTTTATAAATCTCAAAAAAAAATTGTAACCACTCGTGTTCTTTTATACAGGTTAGTTGTAAATTATCCTTTTTTTCGTTATTTAATATTTTAGGATTTTGTAAGCTATATATTTTTCCCAATCACTGCATTTATATTTTCTAACTGTTTTTTGGTTCTAAAAATTATAGAACAAGTGTCAGATTTCTCTTACTTAGGAAGTGTATTTGCAGAGTATAAGAGTGACATTGATTCAAAATTGCAAAAATATAATAAAATGAATGGGGTAATACGAAGACATTTTGGTAAACAGATGAGGACAGAGACAAAACTAAGATTACATAACGTCACATCAAAAGCTGCTCTAAAATACGGAAGTGAAATTTGGATTTTAAATAAAAGAAACTCTCATAAACTTCAAGTAAGCCAAATGCGCTTCTTACGATCATTGTTAGGAGTTAATAGACTGGATCACCAAAGGAACACTACTATCAGAGGAAACTTGGAGTAGCAAGTTTAAATGAAGATATCCAAAGATACAACAAGAATGGAAAAATCATCTGAGAAGAATGGCAAGAAATAGACTTCCAAAATTGGCATTCCAATATACCCCAACTGGACATAGGGACCAAGGAAGACCAAAACATCGGTGGAAAGATCAAGACCATCTTCCCTAGGTTTACCGTACAGGCCACATGGCCTAAAACGAATTTGTTCATGATGATGATGATGAACTGTTTTTCTCACTAAGGCACAGCAGTTTTTTATATTCTGTCCTATTTACATCGGTTCTATAACTTAATATGAGTTAAGCTTCTGTCTTTCTTTACCAATTCTTTTATTTCGTCATTCCAATGTAATGATTTGTTATTACATTTATTTTTCTTGATTCCAAGAACTTCAAGAACTGTCTGGTAAATAATATTTTTTATCTCTTCCCATTCATTGTTAATATTTCTTCCTGCCACTGAATAAGTCATATATTGATTAAGTCTCGTTTGGTATAATCTTCTTATACTATCTTCCTGTAATAAATTAACTTCAGGATTTAATTGTGTTGATTCTAATTTTTGCAAAATAAGTCGTAATTTATTCAATTTATTGATAAATGTATAATAAATTTTATTTACACTCTTATTTACAGACGCTCTAATATCCAATTCCATACCACACATAGAAACTTTAGGAGTAACCAACAGACAGTGTTTCTACACCATGTGTATTTATACAGAAGTTTATGATGTTATGAATGGGTGTACATGATGAAATGGGTCTGATGATGAAATTGCAACCCAGCATTTTCTTTAATGAGGAAAATCAGGAAAGATCTCAGTCAAGTTGATCGGCACCGATATTTGAAACCGAAATAACCCGAATACGGGTCTCAAACGCCAACACTTGAGCAACTCTCTCGGCTTACACATAATTACACATAATAAACATAACCTGCACAGTCTACTGATATAGCCCCAAAAATTCTACTCTCCTTCTGAAAACAAGCAAAGCTGTGGATACTTTGTCTTAGATTTAGGGTAACCTCAAATTTGAAATAAGAGGCTCTGAACAAATATTTTCAGCTCTTCAATGCCTAGATTTAAATTCCGACGCAGATGACCTATCTAATATATAAAAAATCAATGTTTGTTTGTTTGTTTATTTGTTCGTATTCTATGAGCGGCCATACCGTTGAACTGATTTTTATGTTCAGGAGATTCCCGGGATGAATATAGGCTATAAAGCAGTTGTAATACTCAACCCATTCACCCCTAAAAATCACCCTTTGCAGTAAAAAACGTGAAATAAAGTCCCTATTTTGACGCTTAAATGGCCTACGCTGCCTAAACCATAACAAATACACCAAATTAACGTGTCACACAGAATTGAACATTTCAAAAAACTCTAGAAAAAAGTCCGCGACAGCATATGTTCATCTTCTACGGATAACTCACAATAACCATTTTTGTCCTTCATTGGTGACAAAAAGATCGGGATAAGCAGATTCCCGGGCAAGTATAAAAGCTCACAGCTGATGATAAAAATACATTAAAATTTATTTAGGAGTAGCAGCGCACGCCGGGTATTAGCTAGTATTAAATAAAACATTAATGTAGAATGAACTGTTCACTAGCATGTATTATCATAAGTAATGCCACGAGTGATTTCCAATTTATCTAGAGAATTTGGAAATCAAGAGTGGCATTTGTTAGGACTATTTAACGAATAAAATTAAGCTGTTTACTCACAAATCATTATTTAACTATAGTTATTTTAAAATATTTATATATTTAATGTAAACGGCGATGTTTGAAAACAAATGAGAAACGATAGGTACGCTTCTACTGCTTCATTTGTTTATCACTGCAACCAGATCATACTATTTATTGCCAAATGAACGCAATATTGTAAGGAGGAGCTTTCTTTAATATGGTAATTATAACACTGATAAATATTTGGTGAAACACGACTCTGATTGGTTGTAAAACAGGAATCATTGAAACGTGATTGGTCATTGACTCCCATTTGGGGCATGAGTTAAATAGTCAAGGTAACTGCTATTAGCATGTGAGGCGTATGTCTAGAACTAGAATTTCTAGGATAATCCTGCATTGGCAACCTGGGAGCATGGATTCACAAGTGGGCATCCAATGAATAAATGGGCTGAAAACATTTGTGGACTACAACGGTCCTTCATTCTCTATGCCTTTAGGACTGTAACTGTAATGGCCGATGATGATTATGATGACTAAAATTCTTGACGCATTGTGACTACAGATAAAAAATAAAAATATAGGAAATAGAGTGATTGAGAAGAATCGGACCTCGTGCTAAGTAACATGTGTTACACATTACAATTTCGCCTGTCACTGTTTGTGCTGGAGGCCGCAGAAAGTCGCTTTGTGTTGATACAAGTACCATGCAAGATAAGATTTGACCCACTTAACTACCTGCCGTCCATTATGTCAATATGTCTTTATTTATTTGCAAAGATTAAACAAACTATTTGAACCTGAGTTCGGAAATTATAGGTTTCTATGTTATAAATACATTGCATTATTTATGTTTGAATGGAGCTACTTTAAAATAATGTAGTATGTGTACATTTGCTTACAGGAATTGTTCAAATGTCCACCCCCTGTCGGGATACACTACAATTGGAATATATATTATAAACATGTAATAACATAAGAGGGCGTTAATATATAAATTTACTGACTGTATTACATATTTAACAATTAATTGCTAACGAACTAACTCAATGGCACTAAAAGAACCCTGAAATTTATGGCCGCGCAAACTTAGAATTCCATATCCCTAGGAACATGACCCCTTGTTTATAACTTTGCCTTGAATCTCTTAAGGAAAATTGCATTCCATTGGATTGCATGTGTCTCGATGGTTGCATTTTTTACCGTCACTCTATAAACTAAGGTATCTCTTTTAGCTTCGCTTATTGAATGACAACACTTTGACGTTTTTACTGATTTTTATATTTTAAATTAAGACTGCCTAGATCAGGGGTCACCAATTGGCGGACCGCGGTCTGCATCCGGACCCTAGGGCTTTGGTTTCCGGATCGGTTAAATACCGAATTAATACAATTTTTTTAAACCGGTTAAATATCGAATAAAACCAGTTTAGTAAATTTCATGTCATGATAGTATTATTGTTGGCTCTGTTGGCAGTACTGCTTATGGTCGGAGATTTGGCAGATGATGAACGGAATTCCGTTTGAAACCTGGTATCGTGAAAAACACGGAATTTGTGAGTCAGATATTTAAATATTACTCTGACCATATGTTAAGTTTATCATAAACTTATTAATATTTATTAGAATTAATAACTGTGTACTACTGTACTGCATCCTTTTAGTATTTACCACGTGTTTTGTTTATTACTTAGAACGGAAATACTAAATAAGATATATACGCATTTTCTAAAATATATTAGAGGACTTAGTAAGGCCGTTTCTAACTGTGGAAATTTATAAGAATTTGGGTCATTCCAGGACGACATAAACTGCAAAATTCGTGTTCTCTAATACTGGTTGCGGGTAATCCAAGGTGAACAAACAATGCTTAGAGCAATTTGTTACGACCTCCAAACTAGAAACATAGATGTGAAATTTTGAGCAGACGAGGTTAGGAGAGAACTCCAAAAGACTGGGAAGGGTTGGATATGGGAAAAAGGGATTGAAAATCGCAAAAATGTGTGGAGAAAAATAAGGAGGAGGTACTTAGATATAAACCAACAAGATATTTTCGCCGAATGTGTACACGGGAAAACTCTCACTATGTTTACAAAGAGACCTAAAACACGTTTGGGGAAAAGAATCTTATATACTCAACCGAGGATTTAAAGAGAGATCAGGGCTTGCTTGGTTTAGGCTAGGGGCATGGAAATTTCTAAAAATTAGCGACGATCACGATATGCAAATATGTCCAATGTGCGGGAAATTTGAAGATGAGATACATATATTAGGAAAATGTGATGATTTAGAATATTGGAGACGTCAGTTATTACCGGAAAGATTTCTAAATTCAAATCGGGAAAGATTGGCATGCTACGAGTTGGTAAATCCAGATAAATCCAGAAAATTGGGTAAATTTCTGGACAAAACGCGGAAAATAAAAACAACACTTATTTATGAATAAATAGGCCTATATGTTATCAAAATGCAACACCATTAATTCTTAATAATTATACATAACTTAATTAGTGTATAATGCTATTGTATTATTATGTAATTGCAATATTATTGTGTTATCTTTATGTAATCGTAATGTTATTGTTTTCTTTCTTTTGTTTTTCTTTATATTATTACCAATTATTACTTTATTGTAACGGACTGTCAACAGCACGTACGGCTTACTGCCCGTGCGACCCATATTTGTAAATAATATTGTAAATATCTTACTTTTTGTCTAATAAAGTCCTACTACTGACTACTCCTACTACTACTACTACTACTAATTTGTGCAATTCATACCCATAACATAATTTAAATAATATCCTTATAATAATAATAATTACTTCATAAAAGCTTCGTATGTTTAATCAACGTGGATTCCGGACCTCGACTGAATTTATTACTTTGAAAATGGACCTCCATAAAATATAATTGGTGACCCCTGGCCTAGATCGTATGAGTTTCTTATTGCGTATTTGTTGTGTAGTCTTATTTCTTCTTTAGTTTTTAGCAATTAATTTAGACTGTTTACAGTTGGGTGCATATGATCTTATTGGTATGTGTTGTTTGTGGACTTTCGACAATGCTTTCATTGTTGGTGCAGAAGGGTTGTTGATCCATCTGTGGTTAATTAGACCTATTCTATTTTTTGTTTTGCAATAATTGTTCACTTTCTTTTGTGTTTATCTTGTTTGGCTGAGTTGCAGTTTCTCAAGAGATGTTTTATTTCCCTTTGGAATTTATTTGTAAGGTCTTTAGTATTTTTTATTTATTTTCATATGTAAATTATTTTGTCTTGTTCATATACTCTTCTTTGCTTATTAGTACTACGACCTTATCTTTATAAGCTTTGGTGTTATTTTTTGTTTTTCTTTTAGGTTTTTCAAATATTTTCCAAGATTTTTTTATATTCCTTACTTATTGATGAAGAATTACTTTGAATTATTTATTTAATAATCCTCGCGGTTTTACATACTCAAGCTAGGATTTAAAGAGAGATCAGGGCATGCTTGGTTTAGGGCTAGGGGCATGGAAATTTCTA
This sequence comes from Diploptera punctata, assembly GCA_030220185.1. Classification (NCBI taxonomy): domain Eukaryota; kingdom Metazoa; phylum Arthropoda; class Insecta; order Blattodea; family Blaberidae; genus Diploptera; species Diploptera punctata. The sequence goes on from JASPKZ010009590.1 coordinate 35,058, forward strand.
AAATTAGCGACGATTACGATATCCGAATATGTCCAATGCGCGGGAGCTTTGAAGACGAGATACATATATTAGGAACATGTAATGGTTTAGAATATTGGAGGAGTTAGTTATTCCCGGAAAGATTTCTAAATTCAAATCGTGAAAGATTGGCATGCTACGATTTAATGGTAAATCCAGAAAATTGGATAAACTTGGTTAAATTTCTGGACAAAACACGGAAAATAAGAACAACACTCATTCATGAATAAATACATGTTATTAAAATGCAATACCATTAATTCATAATAATTCTACATAACTTAATTAATGTATAATGTTATTGTATTATTATGTAATTTAATATATTGTGTTTTCTTTATGTAATTGCAAAATTTTTGTTTTATTTTTATTTTACTTTATACTATTACCAAATATTACTTTATTGTAACGGACTGTCAACAGCACGTATGGCTTACTGCCCGTGCGACCCATATTTGTAAATAACATTGTATATATCTTACTTTTAGTCTAATAAATTCCTACTACTACTACTACTACTACTACTATATTTGGCGTGTATTTTGACGACAATTTTAAGTTGGTTTATAGCTATTTCGCTTTCAACAATCATATTTTATTTCCTTTTTGTTATTTCGAGGAAAATTAAATCTATATCCAAACAGGAATAATTTATTTTCTTCTTTACTGAGATATACTTTACTTGCTTTTTGACATTACGGCCCTTTGAGCCTAGCCATAGCCTCTCTTTTGTAAGGAGTTTCTAGACCAAGCTAATTTAGTTACGCTTATTTCCTTACACTTGTCATGAGTAGCATGTGTTCATCATATCGACCCAATGAGACATCCAGTAGGCAACTAAAGTATTGCTTGGATGATGAAGTTCGGTAAATTTTGCCTAGAGGCTTTTTTTTCAGGTTTAATGTTATTTTACGAGCCTGAAAATCTTCTAACTCGGGACCCACGGCTTAAAGTCTCTCCCGGAAGGCTTGTTCATAGGATGTTTCCATAATAAAAACATCTATTGGCCTTGGCCTATTTTAACCCGCGACCCCCTCGGGACTAGAGGCAAGGAACATACTCACGGCTGATTAATTACGTTAATTAGACTTTTTTAATCATTGCTGTTAGTCATGTTTGTGTATAATTATCTTCTTAGTTTTTATGAATTTGTCTATTTTGTTATGCAATGTTTTGTATTATTTCTCAATTGTGTTATGTATTTAGTTCTTAATTATCTCCATCAACTGTCAAACTGTTCCGTTTATAAAGTTTTTTTTTCAATGCCAGTGGGCGGCATTGATAACATGTATTTATAAAGTAAAATAAAATAAAGTTATAATGTCGGCATTCTGGTATTCTCTCCTGGCATGGCGTTATTGTAACCCACTTCTGAAGTTAGGGCGCCTGGAAGGCGGAGTTACGCTGCCCCGATGATATATGATGGGTGATGGTGGTAATGATGCGCCAGGAGAGACCTTAATCCCAAACTTAATGAATATGTTTATGAAGATAATGATGCCAATAGATGTTCGAGGGCCGTTTGGGCATCAATGTTTCCCTACATTTGCCTTACAGGTGGGGAAAACCCCGAAAAAAGACATCTGGAAACTTATCCCGACCGGAGATCGAAACCGTTTATAAAGTAAAATAAAATAAAGTTACAATTTCAAAACTATGCTTCGAAAATTCCTAACGTTGGTAGCATTTGAAAGAGGAGGTTCAAACGTTTTAATTCAATATAATTAATTTTAGAAGTGTGACTCCCGCGCAGATCATTTCATACGAAAACTCCTATCATACGAATATTTCTTATTTAGGGAAGAGTTATCTTGTGGGCACCACAGACACAATCGTCGTAACTTGGGGTCCAAAATCCGCATGTCGAAATTTAAGACCGATGGGATTTTCCTAAATTGAATATTGGTGTGGTATCAAGCGTGACATAATGAAAATGGGGATATGATTGCAGATTCTAGGAGTATATTAAATAGATGGAAAAGTTACTATAATCAGCTATTAAATGTACATACAGAACAGGACATTGAGGAGGATAAGTTACAGACAGCAGAAATGCTAGTCACAGAGCCAAGTGCATTAGAGGTTGAAATGGCAATTGAAAAATTGAAGATGTATAAAGCATCAGGTTCAGATGAGATCCCAGCAGAACTGATACAATCAGGGGGAGAAAAATTGATGGACAAGATACGCTGGTTGCTTAGTATGATTTGGGAAAAAGAAGCTCTTCCAGATGAATGGAAGGAATCAATTATCGTACCAATTTATAAGAAAGGAGATAAAACTGATTGCAACAACTACAGGGGCATCTCATTACTTTCAACTTCGTACAAAATTCTAACAAATATAGTAGTAAGCAGACTTACTCCCTATATTGATGACATTCTAGGAGATCATCAATGTGCATTTAGAAGAAACAGGTCTACAACAGATCAGATTTTTAGTATAAGACAGATTTTAGAAAAGAAATGGTACTGTACATCAACTATATGTAGACTTCAAAAAAGCATATGATTCAATTAAGAGGGAGAAGTTATATAGTATCCTGCTGGAGTTCGGAATTCCTAAAAAGTTAGTTAGACTTATACGAATGTGTCTAAATGGCTCAAAGAGTAGGGTGCGTGTAGGCAAACAGTTGTCAGACACTTTTGAAATCCAGAATGGGTTGGAGCAAGGAGATGCACTATCTCCTCTACTATTTAATTTTGTACTAGAGCATGCCATTAAATCTTTAGAGAATGAGGAAGACTTACAGCTGAATGGTATTAATAAGCTGTTAGTTTATGCTGATGATGTAGTACTAATGGCCGATAGCGAGGAGATACTGAAGGCCAACACGCACACACTATTGAGTAACACTAAGAAATTAGGACTGGAAGTAAATATCAATAAAACTAAATATATGGTCACACGTAGAAATTCAGTATATAATGGAAATGGACAGCTAATGACAAATGAGGGAAATTTTGAGGAAGTGGCTGAATTCAAATACCTAGGAACAATAATCACAAACAGGAATGAGATGCACAAAGAAATTAAACATAGGCTCAATTCTGGAAATGCATGCTATTATGCATTGCAGAGACTTTTGATGTCCCAACTCCTTTAAAAAAACGTTAAGCTGAAAATATATAAAACTATTATTCTACCAGTTATATTATATGGGTGCCAAACATGGACTCTTACTTTAAAGGAGGAAATGAGATTACGAGTATTTGAGAATAAAGTTCTTAGGAAAATTTTTGGACCAAAGAGAGATGAAGAGACAGGTGAATGGAGAAGACTACATAACAATGAACTACATGGTCTTTATAGGAAGCCAGATATAATAAGAACAGTTAAGTCTCGTAGACTGCGATGGGCTGGACATGTTGCGCGTATGGGGAATGAAAGACGTGCATAGAAACTTCTTGTAGGAAAGCCAGAAGGAAAACGCCCAGTTGGTAGACCAAGAATGAGGTGGGAGAACAACATTAACTATGATTTGAGGGAAGTAGATTATACAGGGAATGATTGGAAAGCATTAGCTCAGGATAGGGATGTATGGAGAGCTTATGTCCGCGCGGCCATGAACCTACGGGTTCGATAGTGCCAGTGAGTAAGTAAGTATCAAGCGTGACATATCAACGGCCACTATTTTTTTTTTTGCTGAGAAGACAGTCACTGCAACCATGTATATTGGAGCTGTATGCTGTGCCTCACATCCTTGATGAACTAATTTTCCAGTAAGATGGGGCTCCACCACGCTTGGCCAACATAGTTCGCACATTCTTAGACAAACAATTCCCTGCAAGATGGATCGGAAACAGGATTATCTTATATCACATTGTCCTACCAGAAAACCATATCTAACACCATATGATTTTTTATTGTGGGGGGTTTGTTACGGATCACGTCTACATGACACCCGTACGTGATTTGGCAGGTTTACAAGAAATTAATTGTGCTATTGTCAACAAAGTAACACCACAGATGCTTCATAATACTGTACATCGTTAAAGTTTAATACCGGTTGGACATTTCCCGTACCACTAATGGAAGTCATGTTAAGGTGTATGATACATGCGGTAACAAGAAATCGCAGTTTGCACTCTTTGTGGAAACTGGTTTCATTTGTAGATTCGTATTTTAGAAAGAGAGTTTTTTTTTTTTGTTAAATTTATAAGTGGAGCGCAGTGTAAAATTGGTTATTAATGCCACTATTCTATTGAAACAATAATATTGCAACTGATTCAGTTGGCCCAGAAGGTAGCGTTTGAATACGGAGATTCTGGGTACAAATCCCGTTGTCGACCAACCTAATACTTTCTTTTATCAGTCCTGAAGGTGAATTCAAGGTTAGAATTGCATTACCAGGATCCATTTCACAATATTCATCATTCCAAGTCCACCGCTGTGGTCTCGAGGTAGCGTGCTGCCTTCTCACACAGCGTGCCCGGGCTCGATCTCCGCTCGGGACAAGTTTCCTGGGTGAGGTTTTATCGGGGTTTTTCCTCACCTGTAAGACAAATGTCAGGATACTTTAAGGCCGAAACGGTCCCTGAACATCATCTGGCCATCATTATCATCAATATCACATTCGCCTCATTAGATTAAGTTTAGGATTAATGCCTCTCCTGGCGCATCATTACCTATCGTCATCACCATTATATCATTGGGGCAGCGTAACCCCGCCTTTAAGGCGCTCCAACCTCAGAAGTGGGTTACAATAGGCCAATGCCAGGAGAGAATACCTGAAATGTCGAATGACAAACAAGTGACACTGAACAAAAAAATATATATATAAAATATTCATAATTGCATGGCATAATTGAAATTAAATCAGTGAACGCCTACACAACAAAAGAAAGCTACTGTCTACTGGATTTACCTAAAGATGACCTTGGGAAAGCGTGTATAAATTATAATTAAATTAAAGAAATAGTGGCGCATATTACGCAGTTGGAGAAGTGCAGCGCCACCCCCGTGCAGCCCCGTGATGACATAGATTCACTGACCCAGTTGTGCCAACTGTACCAAGTTTAAAAAATGTTGGTAATTGCGCATGCAGCGTCATCTGTGATTACGCCAACAACATCCTCTTATCGACACCCATCCAACTTGTGATCAAACTCAGAATCGCTTTAATTAGGCCATCTATTGTATAATTGAACAAATTCGACACTTTTTCTTTAAAGTCTCACCTTAATATTTGGTGGAGTGGATAATTCATTGACGTAGTGAAACGGTAGATTTTATATGGACGATTTTATGCATTAACCGTTTAAGCGCCATTAAAAATAGATTTTGAGGTCATATGTCGCAATGGCTCATTAAGTAAGTGTACGCACACTTTTAGCGCCAAATCTTTAAATATAGCCGTATTATTAAAGAAAATGTAAACGCCATCAGTCCTATCAGAGATTCTGTGTTTTGCAACAAAAGGTTATGAAACCAGATCTTCACAAATGGTAAGCTAAATCTTGCACCATGCAGCTAAGCGCCAAATGTTCCTGCTCTTAGATTGTTGATGCATAACTGCAAACAAGGAAAATAACTTATAATTTCCAGTATTGTTAGTTTGGCGCTATAATAAATCGTGAAGATTGACTTAAACTTTAAACGTATTTTTCTCGAAAATTACACAATGGCGTAAAACCAGTTGATGCATAACACCGTCCATATAATCATACCATCTTTAATGACACCGAAACAGTGAATTTCCTGCCAGGCATGGGTTGATCAAAATATTATTTATTCAGTTTTCTATAATACCTCCAGAAATGTGAATCGTTCTGTGCTATCTATACAGAGAGGCATTACAAATGATAAGCTAGAAAATCTTATAATGGCCCGAAAATAAATCATTGTTTTGATCCAAATTTCAACTACAAAAAGTCCGCCTGCGGCCTATATTCGCTTCATCGGCTATTTATATACTTTTGCATTTAAAAGTATGCTCATATGCAACAACATAGAGCTAGCGTCTGAGCGAAATTGGCGGCTTTCATCACGCAAGAATTCAACAATTTACCGGTATTTTTGGGTTAACCTTATATATCTTGTTTCGCTAGCTTCTAATTCAGTTTCTTTATTAAGAGATTGTACATAGGCAAGAAAGCCTGTTCTATGCCGAAATGAATTATCATTTAGTGCTAAAAATATTCAAGGCTAGAAATTCGATATTGGTCGTTATGCTGATATAATGCATGACATTACATTAGACTTTTTTCTTTCAATTTACTAATCTTACAAACACACACACATCTGAAGGCTTGTAGCTATCAAATGAGACATTTCTGGACACATAGAATTAGTTAACAGTTGTTTCCTCAATCATCCGTATGTAACATGGTCACTCAATCGCCCTGTATAAAAAGAGAACCAGGAAATAAAACAAAAACAAACAAGAGGTGATATTCTGCAATATATAAAATAAACCACACTGGAATTAGAAATCGAAGTCAAAAACGCTATTATGTTTTTGACACATTATGAGAACAAGTTCTACAGTTGAAGGGAAAGGAAGAAGATCAATTGAAAAACCAAAATAAGATGGAATGATAAAATGAATGATAAAGGTGTGGACTGGAGAAAAAAGAAGAGGCGGAAATTTGAAATTCGGGACGACCCACAATTAATATGCAGACTATAAAGATTAATACTGACTGACTGAGAAGATAATTTAGTTAAACATAAAGAATCGAAGAGACTGACACAAATGTAAAAATTCTAAGAACGCGGAGATATGTCGAAATATAGTAAGTAGATTATGACAGAGAGTTATAAGCAATAATTCTTGTGAAAACATTCAAATATCTTGGATCAATGTCAACAGATCAAAAACACGAAGAAATTAAATATCGAGATAAAGCAGGTATTTCATTATTCAGTTCAATGTCTTCTATCTTATCGCCCTTTGTCTAAGAATCTAAACATTCAAATGTATAAAATGATGATCTAGTGTACAGTACTCTGCGTATGGCCTATGGGTATGAAAACGTGGTAATCTTACATCGAGGAAAGAAAAGCAAGAACTAATCAAAAATAAGATACCAAATAGAAATATTTGATCCAATAAAGCATCGTTTCCCAACCTGTGGTTCGCGAACCACCAGGGGGTTCGCAAATTATTTCAAGTGGTTCGCCAAAACTTTTCCATAATGGCGGGTTTCGACGTTAGGTCTATTAATGTTTCCTTTCTTTCTGCGGCATTGTCATAATAATAATAATAATAATAATAATAATAATAATAATAATAATAATAACAATAAATAATAATTATTATTGTAAAATTAAATTCATCCTATATTGTCCCTTGTTACATATGTGTAAGATCGGGAATTTATCACATTATTTCCACAATAAATAAATATTTACCGCGAATGACTGATTTACAGTTATGTAACAACAATGCATTTCATTTTGCTATAACTAGGCCTATACGTTGTGTAACGTTTAAGCCGTAAACTAGAGTAACATTAGGTTTTAACCGTTAACGGTTTAGTTAATTTAAGGTTATTAAACCTTTTGCTTGGAATTAAATTTTATGCATGTCTACTCTATGTATATTTAAAAGTCAGTGGTTCACCCAATTATGATTGTTGTGGAAGGGATTCGCGAGTCGAAAAAGGTTGGGAACCGCTGCAATAAGGGACTTTAAACCGTGAGTCCGAAGTCGAAAGATTTTCAGGCCTGTGTGCAAAATTCACCGAATTTCTCGCAGAATGCCCGGTCATCATTGAATTATTGTTAATAATATGATTGCTCATCTGAGTTCAAATAGGCGTGGACCAGGTTGGTATCTAACTATTAAATTTTAAGATACTTGAAATTGAAATTTAAATTTACCACTACTTAATTTTATGATAAAGCTATGAAATCTAATAAATATACTACCTTGTTTCCTAGATGTCACTATGAGGCGGAACGCTGACCCGGGCCATTCAATTGATATCTATCCGAAAACAAGTATAACTAAATTAGTTATGGTTGAATTTCTCCCCTGAAGGGGAAGAACGCCTAAGTATCGTTGAGAGACACAACGGCTTGCTACTACTAAAGTAAAGTAAGTAAAGTATTCCCACTACAGGCCTCAGGAGGTCCTTGGGGTAGTGGGAGGTTAAGGCTCCCACTGTTTCTAGACAATCGGCACTTGATGTCAGCCGGGTTGTCAGCCCTGCGTGACGGCCGCCTTTACCCCAGAACAAGCGTCTGGTACTCATTTCCGTTAGAGGCTGAGTCGACCCCAGGGCCACAGTGCCGCCAGATGGTTTGGGTCAGTTTAAAAATCCTGACCCCACCGGGACTTGAACCCTCGACCTTCCGGCTTGTAGCGCAGTGCCTTAACCACTACGCTACGGCGTGCCCCCGGTTGCTACTACTACTACTAAGAAATGAGAACAGAGAATGGAGGAAACTTCATAACTAGGAACTCCATAATTATATCGTTGTCATAATACTGTCAGAGTTAAGTTTACGAGATTGAGATGGGCAAGTCATATGGTTAGTAGGACGATAGTGGAAATGCCAGACATTTTTATTGGGAAACCACTGGGTAAAAGACCATTAGGATGACATAGTAAAGATTAGATTAGAACACTGTATGGGCTCGGGTTTTCAATGTCCGTAATACAGTAACCTTGTGTAGGTTCATTGCGTTATAGCACTTATCGTTTTTTGTTGTGATGAATGAATTGAAATTAAATTTATTCTATATTGGTCTGTAGTCTTAAGTTGTTCCTGGTTTCGACACATCAGGCATTCGCACATAATTCATATCTCCATTTTCTGGACTGGGCCCAGGGTCTCGAGGAGGGGTTGCAACTCTCCCATTGGCCCTATTCTGCCCTAAGTTGTCACATAGGCTCAGAGTCGTGAGGAAGTACACAAATGTTCACCTCCCCTGGATTCATCATAACCACTATTTAAACACCTGTGGTTTGCCAGTCCGGACACTTCTTCCTAAATGAGACGAGGTTAAGGATGATATGATATAAGTGAGTGAATCTATCCATCCATAGTAATTCTGCCCGAGGGCAGCTTTCACTGCAATCATAGCATTTTCATGCTATGCTTTGGAGCTTTTACTAGGGAATTATAGGTGTGGTAGCTTCCCGTTGCTTTCCACATTCTTCATATATATCATCATCATCATCATCATCATCCGGTATCATGATAGCTGCCGCCGTCTTCCGGAAACCAAACGCCATTCCTCTCTGTCCATCCATTGATCTTCCTCCAATCCTTGATATTCATAGCTGCTTGTCCAAGTTTTCTTCGGTCTTCCTCTCTTCCTCTTTTCCATTGGTATCCATTCCATAACAATTTTAGCCAATCTTTGCTCTGGAATTCTTTTGTCATGGCCATACCACTGTAATCTTTTCTCTTTATATATACATATATATATATATAGCCTATATATATATATATATTGTGTATGCCAATAATAAATTAATATGTATGTATTCTTAGTCCACCGCTGTGGTCTCGAGGTACCGTGCTGCCTTGTCACGCAGTGACGGTCGGGGCAGTTTTTCTGGGTGAGGTTTTTATCGGGGTTTTTCCTCACCTGTAAGACAAATGACACGAAAACTTTAAGGCCCAAACGGTCCCCGAAATCATGACCATCATCATCATCCTTATCATTATCATCATCATCCTCCTTCACCGATGTGGAAAGCAACGGGAAACTACCACACCTACAATTCCCTAGTAAAGCTGCAAGCATAGCATGCAAATGCTATGATTGCAGTGAAGGACCTGCCTTCGGGCAGATTACTATAGATGGATGTATTCTTACTTCCTACTCTACGAAAGATGACTGGTGTAGATCGATTAATGTTTACTTCAAGGTTGGGCTTATTTTGGATAGAGTAGGCCTATAGCTAGAAATTCAAAAAGATGAATATCAAGCAGACCCTGAATTGTCAGGCACGCTGACGGAACAAATATGAATGAAGTATTACGTAATAATTATGACGTTAAGTTAACTCTGAGGTCAGAATTTTTATGTTTGGAAGTTAGCCAGGTGCGACACCTCGGGAGTTCTAGAAATTCTGCGCCTCAACTAGTTTATTCAGAAAGAAGCACGCAGTAAGCAAAGTACCAATATTTTATTATTAAATTATTAGAACCAATATTTAAAATATTTATTTAACTATTAAAGTTAGTACATTTTTATGTATGTATAATATTTTAAATACCTAACAGTAGTTTAAAACTGCCAGAAATCTCATTGAAAAGTTCTGGGCTTATATTTTTGTTATGATACTTATATTTTAGGGTCTGAGAAAAATAGATTTGATGAGATCTTTGCAATGCGATGTTTCATTTTCGAGTTAAACTTTTTATTGTTTTATTACTATACTTAAAAATACACCCATGCTTCGCTCGCAGCGGACCTAGTTTTGATCCCCGGTCGGGTCAAATATCCTAGATGAGATTTTTCGGGGTATTTCCTCACCTGTAAAACAAATGTCGGGAAACATTAAGGCCCAATCATATAATATCACCTGGTCATTATAATCATCATTCATATTATATTCGCCTTGTTTAGCATAAATGAGTGAATGTATATCTAATTTTAAATACTCGTGTTGTCTCGGAGTTGGTCCTGGCATTGAACCGATCACTCATCCAGGGAGACCCTCCAAAATCTTGTGTGGTCAAAAAAGTATGTGTGGATCCAGAATTACTAATCCTCTCTAGACAGGTCGTGTCCTTTTAAGGTCCGTCTGGAGTGAGGCATGTAAAAATATCTATAAAGGGAGAGGTTATAGACTGAGAAAAATGTTCATAAGTAATGCCACGAGTGATTTCCAAGTTATCGATAAATTCACGACTCACGAAGTGAGTAGTGAATTTATCTAGAGAATTAGGAAATCAAGAGTGGCATTTGTTAGGACTATTTAACGAATAAATTTAAGCTGTTTACTCACAAATCATTATTTAACTATAGTTATTTTAAAATATTCATGTCTCCAAACAGAAATATAAGATCAGCAATTTTTTTAAGAAATATGTTGGCGGTCTTGAGCCAACCTTAGCTTCTGTACGTCGTGCAAACACTCAGTGTTTAATATTGTAGACAACTCGCACCTTAATGTGCGCACACCCGCTCTTATCGCCGGCTGCCGAATTATTTCCTGTGATAACGCACTGGGGTTATTCACCTGTCTGCAGGCCTCTGTCCCTATTTCCTCTTCTTAACAAATTAAATAATTCATTACTGATTATGAGGAGCGTCGAATTACAAAATGCGCAGTTTACGCGGACGAATTAGTATTTTATTTAACGTTCCTTTTAACATATAAATCACTGCTGTGGTCTCGAGGTAGCGTGCTGACTTGTCACGTATCGGGTCCGGGTTCGATTCTCGGTCGGGACAAGCTTCCTGGAGGTTTTTCCGGGTTTTTCCTCGCCTGTAAGACAAATGTCAGGTAGCTTTGAGGCCCAAAAGGTCCCCGAACATCATTTGGCCATCATCATAATCCCTCGGTGTGGAAAGCAACGTGAAGCTACCATCATTATATATAATGATCTAAACTATGCCTTGTCGCAGAGACTGCAGCGTGTTCATAATGCTTGCATTCGATTCATTTTCAATATCCGCCGTTATGACCATATTTCCGAACACTTTAATAACCTCTCTTGGCTCCGTCTTACTGACAGACGTAAATTGCACTCTCTTTCGCTACTTTTCAAGCTTCTGAATTCCTACATTCCTACTTACCTGGCGTCCAGATTTGAGAAGTTATCCTCCTACCACAATATTGACACTAGGTCACAAGATAGCAGTCTGCTAACAATTCCTCTTCATAGCACTTCCTCCTATTCTACTTCCTTCACAGTAGCCTCCGCCCGCTCCTGGAATCTCCTTCCTCAAGATATCAGGGGTTGCCGCACACTTGGCACCTTTAAGTCACGCTTATACAGTTACCAGTTGTCTAATAATTAATTTTTCTCTATTTATTTAATTTTATACTATGTCATTAATCTTTTCCTCGTTTTTTTATATATCTTGTACATATTATATATTTAATTCGTTAAATTTAGAGTAAATCAAAATACATTATAAATATTAATTGTATTGTATTCATAACTTGTAATCGTTTATATATATATATTGTAATTTAGATTTAAGACTTTTCTTTTGTATTTTTTTTAAACCTGGTTGAGTGGTAGACAAGGCCTTAAGGCCTTAACTCTGCCAGGTAAAATAAAGCTATTATTATTATTATTATTATTATTATTATTATTATTATTATTATTACCTATATCCCCTAGTAAAGCTGCAAAGCATAGCATGAAAATGCTATTACTGCAGTGAAAGACCTGCTCTAGAGCAGAACACTACATTGAAAGTTTTATTGTGCAATTCAACATAACTTGATTTAGTCTCTATTAATTTTATAAGGGCCTAATGTAGAGTAAATAATATTTTTAATATAATTGCCTTTTGTTTGTGTTTAAATACATGATCTGTAGGTGTTTTAATTTTATTTTTAACCACGGCTGCAGGCAAATAAAAATCTAGATGGTGAAATGACTAATAAAATTTGGTTAGAAGACGCTCATCTTGAAGTTTTTTACGTTCGTAAATCTACCACGCCCCCCCCCCTTCTGATAAAAATCATGCTCACAACGGAATTGTCAACAATTGCGTGCCGAATTGAATTTTTTTTCCCCAGCGAAGCGTTGTGATGTACAAAGGCCGTGTAAGGCGTTAAAATCTAGCGCCAAATTTCTCATTTAAGCTACAGGGAAGTAATACAACTGCTGAACTGGCAGATTGGATAACTCTCACTACTTGCCGTCCGCGTTAAGACCCCATTCACTCCACTCCACTGGTTACTCATGCAGGGAGTCCATGTGCTTCGTACAGTTGGTTGCCATTGCTGGGTTCTGACTTCGATTTCTGTCCCTTACAGTTAAAAACGGCAGGTTTTTTTTTTTGACATGGCCTTGGTACATTACAACGCTTCTCTGTAAGAAATTTTAAGATAGGTTTCGGCATGAAATGGTTGGTTGATAGTTTCCTTGTCAGATTTTTACACCCTAAAAATCCGCTGGGTTTGAATCGTGAATCTCGGAACCGAAGCGAGATTGGTATCACTAGTCCACCAGGAATTATTATCCGTGGACGAGAAGTTGTTGGAAACGGATCCTCCCTATTACTGTACTTCTGAATTTTTCAGTGAAATCCGTTTTGTTTCAGAAAGCGAGCACTTCTTCATAGCGTAAAGAGTGTGGTTACAGGGAATAAGTTAAGTCGAAAAATTGACGAGTTATGTGTAATGTGATTTCCTATGGACGAAGATATTTTCTCGTGCAATTTCGGTCAGTATGTAACAGCAATCACCGAGGACAGTGAGGAATTTGGGTAGTGACAATAATTAGTGGCTCAAGGTTGGGAAAATCATCTCTAACGGCTGGGGGACCCAACTTCCTGTCTACATATCACCGCTGTATTGACTGCAAGATCTCTGTGATTATCAGATGTTGATGTAAGGCAAGCAGCCGGCTAGTAGGTCATTGACCTTCTAGGCTTGTCGCGCCATGGTGTTAGCACTGTGATCATCATCGCCCAAGTCTTCTGCGCATTTTGAAGAAGTTGGTTACCTAAGACTCTAATGTTACTTTTTTTAATAGCCGAGTTTATAAACATTTTTTGTTTCTTATTATCCCGCTACAATAGTGATGTCCCTGGTTAAAAAAAAGTATTTCCGTGAAAAGTATTGATATAGCCCTATATATATATATATATATATATATATATACATATATATATATATATATACATATATATATATATATATATCCTATTTAAGAGCCTATTCCCTGTGATAACAGAAATAGGATAGAAGTATCGAGTTTGGTTCACAAAGTTTGAAAGATAACAGCTTTTTATAGATATTGAGTATAATAATAAAAATACAAAAAGGGTCAATTAACTTAAGGGTATTATTTGAGGAATAGAAGAATATCATAAAATGATTATTTCGATTGATATTCTCCTTATATATAAAATTCAATAGTGAGAAATACTATCACATATGGAGCTGAAGTTTGGAAATTCAACAAACACTTAGAACACAAACTTATGTCGATGGAAATTGATTTCTTGAGAAGAGTAGCAAGATGTTCAAAATTAGACAAAATAAGAAATACTTCCATAAGAGAAAAAATGAATATTGGTTATTCAATAGTACATTATATAGGTATAAGCAATTAAATTTGTATGGGCACGTACGACGAATGCAAGAAGAAAGATTACCCAGGAAAACATTGGAATGGTGTCCACCTGGAGAAGAAGGAGCAGAGGAAGACCTCGAAACTCGTGGATGCAGGAAATAAGAACTGGAATGAGAGCAAGAGGACTGGAGGACATGGATTGGATGAAGAGAAACGAGTGGAGAAGAAAAATAAAACTCTAGGCACAGAAAGACGTGTAAACATTAAAATTCTGTATATAAATACATATGTGCATCTTTCTAATTTTCAACAGTCATATATTCCATCAAAACCAGTTGGCCTGATTTTCTAGTTACACTGCAAAATAATAATTCTAACTTATAGTTACGCCAGTCACCGTGGCGATTCCGTCGGTCCTAGTTCGATATCCAGCAGAGATACGAAATTTAAATCTCCACGTTGGGTCTGGGTGTATTATTCTTATCTATTGAGATCTTACACGACGTCCCTCCAATTATGATAATCAAAAGATCCAGGAGGACTGCCAATATGTACTTTACATAATGGGGAATTTCTGCCCCCTGCTTACAGACTAGGGGTACTGCCATGCAAGTACAAATTAAGTGTAAGTCCTATAAAAGGAGAGGGAGCAAAATAAAATAAAAAATAACGTATTGACGCTTTAATATCCACAGTCATATTGCGTCCTAGAATTTGTTGACTGTAGATTTGTTTTTCTAATTGTGGTCGGAAATTTTGAAGAATTGGACTATTAATTAACTTAGTAACAGTAATTAAAATCAGGAATGATTTACAGAAATACATTAAATAGGCTCAACTCCGGAAACGAGTTCTAATATGCATTAATCCAACTTTTGTAAAAAATCTCAAACTAAAAATATATAAAACGGCGATTCTTCCAGTCATTACTAAATGAATGCGGACTCTTACGTTAAGATAGTAGAAAATATTACGAGTGTTTGAGGATAAAACGCTTAAGAAAAATGTTGGACCAAAGAGAAATAGACAGACACGTGAATGGCTTGAGGACCCGATGTGCTGACTGCATGTCACTCCAAAACTGGTTATATGATCGTTAACTACTCTATGAATAACACATGTGAGAGGAATGGCGTTTGGTTTCCGGAAGACGGCAGCAGTTGCCATGATCCGAATAATGATGGTGTATACGAAGCCAACAGTCGGACGGCAAGTAAAGGTCCTTCTGGGTTTGTCGTGCCATGGGGTTTTTGGAGGTGTATTATATGACAGACTACGTACCTCTTTCATGTTGCAAACATACAAACATCTGAAACGCGCTATGCACATCAGCATACAAAGGCACCAAACAAAACTATTTTTCCCGAACATCCATACCAGGCAAGAAACCAACCAAAATCCAACTTTCATACTCGCACAATTCCCCATAAACCATGGAAAACTCCAATAGTACCTACACAGAATTGGAAAAGCAGCTTCACCGAAGTGCCCGAACTCAGAAGACGACCAAACAGCTATACATATTTTACTTCACTTCAAGCTATAAGAAAAAACAAATCAGCGCCCATGAAGAATACCAACATAGTGCTACGAAAAGTTATCAAAATACCACGATCAATCCAGTTCATAAATGAAATATTCAATACACTATAAATTAATGGAATGAAGTGAATAACGCAAAATAGTAACTCAAACACTGTATAATGAGTGGCCAGTTTTTTCCATATTTGACAAATAGCTGTTTTAGACTAAATATCCCGGGATATACTCACAGGGTAAAATGCAGGTTGTACAAATTTGTTAAAAAATTATAAACATGCTTATTTGTAATAGCCTATAGTCCATCCATAGTAATTCTGCCCGAGGGCAGGTCCCTCACTGCAATCATGGCATTTTCATGTTATGCTTACATCTTTACTAGGGAATTGTAGCTTCCCGTTGCTTTCGATACCGGTGAAGGATGATAATGATGATGATGATAAGGATTATGATGGTGATGATGGCCATATGGTTTCGGGGACCGTTTGTAGCCTATAGTTATCGGCCCTAAAATTACCACATTTTAGGACCATTTTTTTTTTAATTTTCGTGTCTCCCCTTAAAAACTTTCGGTGCCTCCTCAGGAAGGAGTCTGCGCTGTAATTACATATAGGCTACTTAAATCTGAATGCAAATTTTACTCGGCAACATAAATCTTTTTGAATACTGTGTATTTGATCTCTTGGTTGAGTAAATAAACTGGCTCTCAGCTGGTAGTGTTTACAACGTGAAACAAAGCCTGCTACACCGCCTTCTATAAATGTGGAAAAGTGAACGAACAGCCTTGACCGATCTCTTTGTAACTTCAAAGCTTCCTTCCTATACCATGACCTTACATCACCAGGTGTTTCTGACACTCATACTCAGCACTGTTACGCTTTAACATCTAACCTCATATCGAGTCTAGAATCTAAGGTTGTATCCAGGAGGCTGTTTACTTATATTATGTTTTGTCGTAACCAGGAAAACTTGTTAGTCAGGATAGTCTTCTCTGGATTTGAACTTGAGCGTGCCGAATAACAGCCCCTGACACTTCCGTCTAAACGTAATGCGTATTACGACCCTAATATCGACTCTCGTTCCGAGACTCGCGGGTTCAAACCCGGACAGGGTGCATCGATTTTTAAAGGTGTAAAAATCCGTAGTATGGTTATCATTCAGAAAGGAAGTAATGCATGTGACGTAGATTTATGGCATGTATAAGAAATTTGACTATTAAAAAGGAGCTCTGAACAAAATGCCATGTCCAGTATTAAATTGCCACGCTTATAACCTGAGCTATAGAAGAGAGTTATTAAATAGAACAGTAATTAACTCGATGTATTTTTGATGTGAGTCTCATGTCGTAGATTTACGACATATAAAATAAACTGAAGTCTGAGATACAATCAAATTTGATCATTATTTTCCACCCTTTTATGCCTACATTTATTGAATTGCTACGTTAATGACCTGAATGTTAAAGACCCCCCCCCGATGTTAGTCTATTATAAGTACCTATGACGTATCATAATTTACGTTAGAAGGACTGAAAATGAGGTTTCATGGATGAGTTGATATGTATACGGACGGAGAGTTTCAAAACGAGTTTTAAAAATATATTCAGTCCTTGCAGTGTTCATAATTATTGTATTTCATATCATGTCGATTTTCATTATTATTATTATTATTATTATTATTATTATTATTATTATTATTATTATTATTATTATTATAAAATAAGTTAGAATATACCTTCTTAGGTAAAATCCGTCATCCTCAACTTATAAAATATGTATTCTTTATGCCTGTAGGCCTTTCAGAACATCCGTTCCATCTTCAGCAGGTCCTTCTTCGCTACAATATCTAGTATGATGGTTGATGCTGCTGGTCCTAATGTGGTGTAGGTGGTTTTTGTAATAATTCACATTTCACTTCCATAAGACATAGCATGTAATAATAAAATACATAATTACAATTTGCTTCATTACTGAATGCAACGTAACAGATTTTACAATTACCAAATATAATGAGGTAATGATGGAAAAATAACAATGTTGCTCTTCAGGGACTAACTGTGCTGTATTATTGACATCCCGCTTTGAGGTCATGTATTTATGTGATCACTTAACCTGAACTACGTCACGCATTGTTTTCAACAAATCAAGTCAATTAGAATACAAATGGAAACAAAACAGGCGCTTATTTACTGTGCATGAAACTGGATTCAAACGGTTATTTACGTTACAAAACTGAAAGCTTGGTTTTAAGGACGATCATAACGAACTTTTGAAATAAATTCGTAAAATACTTTTAATTATTGCAACGAAAAATTACAGAAAATCGGGATCGGATTTGAACTCGATCTTTGAAAACAGGTATTATCGCGTCCAATGCCAATATATTTATAATTTTAACTGGGTTATGTTTAGTCGTTAATTTTTCTTTTCAAATAATATTTGGAGTTCATTGCTAAATGCCAAAATTTAAATTATAACATTGAAATATATGTGATTTTGCATTTTTGATTAATGGTATGAATTACCCTCATCACGTCAGTTTAGCAGTCGGCGTGCTCCAGAATATTCCCCATTTAGATATTTTATATTTTCAGTTAAATAATATATGTAAGAAATATAATAATTATGATAATTTCAAAATTAAAAACTGAAGTAATGGCTTTCCATGGAAGGTACCCAGTAAGAACAAAAACTGTAATAGGAGATAAAGTGTTGGAACAGGTTTCACTCTTCCAGTATTTAACTTATGAAGAAGAACAAGATATAAATAAGAAAATTCAGAAATTTCAACATATTTGTGGAACAATCAAACACTGAGGAACAAAGTAAGAAAGGATACGCAGCTAAGATTTTACTCAACGATGGCTGTCCATCGCCGTGGCGTACCTTCCATTCCGGCGACCCGGGTTCGATTCGCGACGGGGTAGAGGATTTTAAATCTCCACCTTAGGTCTGGGGTGTGTGTCCTGTCTTGTGTTTGTATGTGCAAATAAGGCAAAAAGGTTAACAAAGGTAAAACAAAAAGGGAGAACAGTATAAACGAAAGAAAAAAAAAGATTAAACTATCAATATTTCTAAAATTCATTGTAATCACAATTGAGGTTATGTAGCAATTTTACAGTCCGTCGCCGTGGCGTAGTCGGTAGAGTCCCTACCTTCCACTCCGGCGACCCGGGTTCCCCGGCGGGGTAGGGGATTTTAAATCTCCATCTTGGGTCTGGGTGTGTGTCCTGTCTTGTGTTTATATGTGTGAATAAGATAAAAAGGTTAACGAAGGTAAAACAAAAAAGAAGAACAGTGTAAACGAAAAGAAAACGAGAAAGAAATAAATTAAACAAATTACATTACCAGGGGCGATGTATGGAAGTGAGGCCTGGGTCCTGAAGGAAAAATAAAAAAGTAAAATACAGGCAGCGTAATGAGATTCCTACGGGCTGTGGAAGGTTGTACAAGAGAAGAACATATTAGAAATGAGAATATTAGAGAGGAACTAAAAGTACAACCACTTCTTCGACAGAACACAGAACAATTGGATAGAACATCTGCAAAGAATGATAGAGGATAGAATACCAAAGATGGCACTGAAGTATAATCCTGGAGGACAAAGATCGGTAGGAAGACCAAGAAAGCGCTGGGCTGAACAGAAGTGAGATCGGAACATGCAAAGACCTAATCTGTGAAGGATGATGATGATGATGATTATGATGAGATATTTTATGATTATACTCGGCATTTAAATTGAGTTAAAATTATTAGAGTCGCTTTTAAAAGGTGAATTGATGTGTGAAATTATATTTTTGCTCATTGTATGGATAGAAAAAATCATGGTAGATATATTATACGGATTAATATTTCTTCTTCTTCTTCTTTCCTTCCAAATATTAGGCCAAGGCCTGTTACGATCCTATAAAAAATTTTCCCTCCAGCGTTTCATAGGACGGCCCAGTGATCTTCGTCCTCTTGGTATATAATTATAAACAGCTTTGGGGATCCGATTTGAACTCATTCTTTCAAGATGGTGTTTCCAATTTAGTTGGTACTGTTTAATAAATTCCAAAATTGGCGTAGTCTTCAATTCTTTTAAGATATCGGTGTTCCTTTTCCGATCCCATCTGGTGTAACCCGCTGTTCTGCGCATGAATCTCATTTCACAAGCCGTTATTCTGCTTTCATGTTGTTTTTTTTAGTGTCCATGCTTCACTACCATAGGTCAACACTGGTCTAGCCAAAGTGTTATATAAACGTAATCTGGTGTTTTTTTGTACAAGGGATGGTTTCATAACTTGATTAATAATTCCTAAACTTTTATTATAACTAGTAACTTTTTCAGGGATATCCTTTTCATCCCAGATAGAGAGATAATATCCAAGATATTTAAATTGATTAGATCTCTCTAAAATTTTATTCTGGAGACAGATTTTACTTTGTATGGGGTCCTTCCCATGAAATGCCATAATTTTAGCTTTGTTAATTGATATTTCCATATTAAATTTGGCACCTATTTTTTGTAAATTATAAATTGATCGTTGCAAATCATTTTCGGAAAGTGCCAGAAGAGCTAAATCGTCTGCAAAAAGAATAGCATCGAGTTTGAGGTTCCTGTTGATGGGTATATATCCTCGTTGTGTTTTCCTCCATTCATTTATTAATTTATTCATGTATATAATGAAGAGAACCGGCGAAAGTCCACATCTTACTCCAGTGTTGATCTTTTCCCAAGAAGATCATTTGCCATCTTGTTTAACAGAGATTTCATTATCTTTATAGATGTTGAAGATATTAGTAATATATTGTTGTGGAACGTTTATCATCAGCTAAAATTTGTAGTAATATATTTCTGTCTACTTTGTCAAAAGCCTTTATGAAGTCAACGAAGGCGATATGAGTTTCTATATTGAATTCCTTGTGCTTTTCTAATAGTAGTTTTAGAGTAAAGAATCCATTTGTACAAGATCTACCCTTTCTGAATCCATTCTGTTCTTCTCCAATTATATTTTCATAAATTTTCCTCAATTTATTCTTAACTATATTAGCATAAATTTTATATCCAGAGTTCAACAAGCTAATTCCACGATAGTTATCTTTGATTTGGCGACTTCCTTTTTTGAAGATTGGTATTGCAATGGATTTGTTCCAGCTTTGTGGTGGTTCTTGTCCTTCCCATATCATATTAAGGAGAATAAGAAATCTGTCTAAAAAATTTTTAGTTGAAAATTTAAATAATTCTTGATTAATGTGGTCTTCTCCGGGAGCTTTGTTACTTTTTAATGATTTAACAACATCAGTTAATTCATCTATAGAAATTTGTTCCAAAGCAGTTGTTATTAGAGATTGGTATTTGTAAATAAATCATCCTTTTTGTGTCCATAAATGATGAAAGTAGGTAAGCCAAGATTCTTTAGATATACAATTTAAATGTGCATTTTCTCTTGATCATTATTTATTTAAATTTTTTAAAACTTTATATATTTTTGGTTGAGGCCTAGTGATATCATTTTCCAAAAATGAGACAAATTGTTCCCAGCTTTGTCTATGTTTTTTGCGCGAACTTCGGATTAATCTTTGTAATTAGTAATTACTTATAAAGAGCAATTATTAGAAGCTAACAATGACATTTACGTATTGTTTAAGAACATTTTATTTAATACGAATGAATGGTGCATTATAAATGTATCTACTTGTATCTTGTAAGCCCATGTTTTCCGTAACAGAGATTTAGGCACTCTCCCCTACAGGGAAGAATTTGAACCATACTATACTAATTTAGTTACACTTGTTTTCTTATAGATGTAATTTGAGTGGACTGTGGTCAGCGTTCCGCCTCATACTGACATCTAGGAAACCAAGATAGTACTAGGGCGGGAAAATTCGGTAAATTTTGCTTAGAGGCCTTTCATTCAGGCTTAAGGATCTTTTACGAGCCTGAAAATCTTCTGGGGATCCACGGCTTAAAATCCCTCCCGAAGGACTTGTTACTTGGGTTTTTCCATTCTAAAAAATCCATTGACCCTGGCCGGGTTTGAACCCGCGACCCTCGGGACCAGAGGCAAAAATAAAATATGTCTCTGTACTGGCTACCTATTTGTTTCAAGAGGACATGCTGCTCGGACATATAAACATTTTTAAATTTCTTAACGAAAAAAAAAATTCTAAAAATGTATAAACTACAGCTCTCTCTCTCTCTCTCTCTCTCTCCTCTCTCTCTCCCTCTCCTCTCTCTCCTCTCTCTCTCTCTCTCTCTCTCTCTCTCCCTCTCTCTCTCTCTCTCTCTCTATATATATATATATATATATACATATAGGGTGTTACCGAAATGAGTGCAGATTTTTCGTGTGGTGGTAGGGAACATTCATACAAGTACTTTAACACAATGAACCTTGGGTCGAAAATGCATTGTTGTGGGTCTACAGAATAAAACAGCATTTAAAATTGTTGAACACATTGTTGTTTATTTATTAATTCTAAGAAAAATGGAAGGTGTTTCATGTTATTTTACAGTAATTGTTGAAAATGGCGACCATTGACCTGGGTGCACAGTTCCAGATTTTGTAGCAATCAGGATCGTGGCAGCGGCGGCGGAAATCAGGGAGCTTCCAGATAAGCAGCTTCTTAGAGTTCATCAGTCGGAGGTGAGACGCGCGGAGCTGTGCATCCAGGTCAATGGTCGCCATATACACAACAATTGCTGTAAAATAACATGTAATACCTTCCATTTTTCTTAGAATTGATAAACAACAATGTGTTCAATCATTTTAAATGCTGTTTTATTTTGTAGACCCACAACAATGTATTCCGACCCAAGGTTCATTGTGTTAAAATACTTGTATGGATGTTCCCTACCACCACACGAAAAATCTGCACTCATTTCGCTAACATCCTGAATATATAACGCCGATACTTCCAGTTACATGGATGCGAAACATGGTCTCCTCTTTAAGAGAGGAGAAACATTTACGTATATTTGAGAACGAGTTCTATCTATATATACCCGTATATTATATGGAGCAAGGGTATTCCCTTCCGGGAGTTATTTAACTAAGCTAATTTAGTCACGCTTACAGATGTCAGCGAGTGATATATGGTTAGCACAACGTCTCAAAGAGTATCCATCCATAGTAATTCTGCCCGAGGGCAGGTCTTTCACTGCAATCATAGCATTTTTATGCTATGCTTTGCAGCTTTACTAGGGACTTGTAGGTGTGGTAGCTTCCCGTTGTTTTCCACACCGGTGAAGGATGATGATGATGGCCATATGATTTAGAGGACCGTTTGGGCCTTAAAGTTTTCCTGACATTTGTCTTACAGGTGAGGAAAAACCCCGATAAAAACCTCACCCAGAAAAACTGCCCCGACAGGGGATCGAACCCGGGCCCGCTGAGTGACAAGGCAGCACTCTACCTCGACCCTCGAGACCATAGCGGTGGACTCAAAGAGTATTTTAGTAGGAAATTAAGATATCACTTTGATGGGAAAGGCCAATTAAATTTTGGTCAGAGGCTCTAATTTAGGCTTGAGGTTATTTTACGAGCCCGAAAATTTTAAGACTCGGAACCCCGACGGATTTGTCCCTTGCATTTTTCCATTCTAAAAAATCCATCTACCCCCTGCCGGGTTTAAACCCGCAACACCCCCCCCCGGATCAGAGGCAAGGAATTTAACCCTAGACCAGCAAGGTCGATCTTAAAGGAAAAGCAGATGTAATAAGAATAAATAAGTCTCGTAGACTACGACGCGACGGTCAGGATATGTGGCACTAATGGGGAATGAAAGTGGGGCATGGAAATTCCTTGTTGGAAAACTAGAGATAAAGCGCCCAGTAGGTAGGCCAAGAATGAGGTGGGAGAATAACATTAACCTTTATTTAAGAGAGGACAACATTATCCCAGGATTGGGGATATATGGAGAGGTTATGTTCAAGCGACTTAGAACCTAGGGATTTTATAGTCCCAGTGAGTTATTTAAATATAATCGTGCATATAAAGTAAAGCATGATACTCGCTGTATTCGAGCGTTTAAGACATCATGCCTTGGTGGAGAGCTACAGAATTTGGGTTGGTTAGAGTCCCCATCAGGGAAGAAATTTCCTTATGGGATTTTGGGTAATATGGGCTGTGCCCACTAAGCATTGTAAGGAATGTGAGTAGTTAAGATAAGTAGCAGCTTCAGATTGAAAAATCAGCCCGACATGTTGAGCACGATGATCTTGTAGAAGATTTCCGGGCTGTTGGCCGTGGTCAGAGAACACGTCGCGGATAAATGTATAAATAGGGCAGGTAGTCGACAAAATTGCCAGTCTCAAGACAACCCTTGAGGATGCCGGACGCAGTCTATGGCGAAACGTCGGGGAAAAAGAAAAGACCACGGCCAACAGCCCTGAAATCTTCTACAAGATCATCATAGTAACTCCGGCAAGCCTGAGTCAATACTATATTAGCTGTATTATCGTCCACTTCTATGATTAACACATGTGTATTTAAGACAGCAGCCGACTGGCAGACCCAGACCCTTCTAGGCCTATTGTACCCATGTATTTTAAAGCCTATATGGAAGTGGGAGATAAAATTACAACATGTTCATCGAATGGAAGATCACAGAATACCCAAACTAATGTTAAGATATCAACCCGCAGGAAGAAGAAGACCAGGACGTCCACTCAAAAGACTTCTGGATGGTGTTTCTCTTGAGGCCGAAACAGGTCAACAAATGGCCTAAATTCGTGAATGTACTATGATGATGATGATGAGATAAAATTCCCACCTTTATTGACAATCCGCACGAGATGTCAGCCTTCCTTGAAGACTGCCTGTATCACCAGAATATACGTCCAATACTCTTTACAGTTAGAAGCTGAGTTAATCCAAGGTCAATGGCGGCGCCAGAAGGTGTAGGAGATTTTAAAAACTCTGAACCAATCGGGACTTGAACCCGCGACCTTCCGGCTTGTAATTTATTGCCTTAACGAACTATGCTATAACGCTAGGAATTTTCATATTATTGAAAATACAGAACACGATGGTTGGATATTTTGAGGGAATTTCACAGAACTTCCTAATATGTTCGATGCTTTCTTTGCTTTAACGTGCACAACTGCAGTAAATGTGTATTACACAGCCTTGGCTGTAGTAAAAGTTTTATTTCGGGTATCGAAGCCAAGGCCCCCTAGAATGCAATTCCCGTGTGAACGCCAGGTTACAGCACCAATATCTTCATTACTGCCGACTAGAAAACCATCCAAATTTTAGAGACTATTATTTTTATTCAATTTTAGTTATGCAAGGGTCACAAGAGATTACTAATTCCCCATCTACGTCTTGGTCCCTACTTACCTTCTCAGTGACTTCATGTGAGGTTCGTGGTGGAAGAATCAGAGCCAGGTCACGAATTTCTAGCGGTTTCTCCGTTTTTCGGGGTACGCCGCAGCCCAGCTGGTTAAGGCACTACGCCACAAGCCGGAAGGTTGCGGTTTGGATTATAAACATGCCTACACTTTTGGCGACATCATAACTCTGGAGTCGACTTAGCTTCTATCGGAAATAATAATGATGATAATAATAATAATAATAATAATAATAAATAATAATAATAATAATAATAATAATAATAATAATAATAATAATAACAACAATAATAATAATAAATAATAATAATAATAATAATAATAATATAATAATAATAATAATAATAATAATAATAATAATAATAATAATAATAATTGATTGATCCAGTTCGACCCGCTGCGGGACAGTTTCTTAACCAGACTAATTTAGTTACGTTTATTTACCTATAAGATGTCAGTAGCGGGGAACATATGGTTAATAGATAGCCTGGAGATGACATCTAGTAAGAAACTAAAGTATTACTCTGATAGATGGAGGTAGGTTAAATTTTGTTCAGAGGTATTTTATTCAGACTTGAGGATCTTTTACGACCCCAAAAATCGTCAGACTCGGGAACCACGAATAATAATAATAATAATAATAATAATAATAATAATAATAATAATAATAATAATAATAATAATAATAATAATAATAATTAATAATATATTACTATTATATAATAGTAATCTAATAACATTAATAAATAATAATACATTAATTTTATCTGGCAGAGTTAAGACATTGAGACCCTGTCTACCATTCAACCAGATTAGGTAAAATTTAAAATAATTAGTCTTATATCTAAATTACAATAAATGTAAACAATAACATACCGTAATATACCTATAATACATTTATTATTACTTAGAATACATATTCATTTATTCTAGATTTAACGAATAAAATATATAATATACAGACGAAAGAGAGATGAACAAACAGGTGAATGGAGAAGACTACATAACAATGAACTACATGTCTTTATAGGAAGCCAGATATAATAAGAACACTCAAGTCTCGTAGACTGCGATGGGCAGGACATGTTACGCGTATGGGGAATGAAAGACGTGCATGGAAGCTTCTTGTAGGAAAGCCGGAGGGAAAACGCCCAGTTGGTAGACCAAGAATGAGGTGGGAGAACAACATAACTATGATTTGAGGGAAGTAGATTATACAGGGAATGATTGGAAAGCATTAGCTCATGATAGGGATGTATGAAGAGCTTATATCCGCGCGGCCATGAACCTACGGGTTCGATAGTGCCAGTGAGTAAGTAAGTAAGTAAGTAAGTAAGTAAGTAAGTAAGTAAGTAATATACACGTTATAAAAACTAAACATAAAATTACTAATTACATTCATATATCATGCAATGCTTATAAATAATGAAACTAATACAGAAATTTTTTTTAGAAATTTACAAGGAAAAAAGACAATTGGATGCCTAAATCCAGTCTTCTGGGATGAAATAGGCATATATATGTCTAAAGTTATTAAAAAAGGAATGATAGAAGTAAAGTAGAAACAGTTGTGTGCCATACTGTACTATGTGAATAACAAATATGGGGATAAAAGTGGAGATTCTTGGCGGTTAGAATTGGACTATTTAAGTTCGGAATTATCGAAAATGGATAAAATCGCATTTCAGGTAATAAAAAATAGGATTGATAAAGAGCATCGTTTCCTAACCTGTGGTTGGCGAACCCCCGTAATGGCGGGTTTCAACGTTAGGTTTATTATTGTTTCCTTCAGTTCTGCAGCGTTGTAATAATAATTGTATTGTAAGCCCATGTTTTCCCTTTACAGAGATTTAGGCGCTCTCCTCCTACAGGGAAGAATTTGAACTATACTAATTTAGTTACACTTGTTTTCGTATAGATGACATTTTGAGTGGTCCGTGGTCAGCGTTCCGCCTCACACTGACATCTAGGAAACCAAGGTAGTACTAGGACGGGAAAATTCGGTAAATTTTGCTTAGAGGCCTTTTCATTCGGGCTTAAGGATTTATTACGAGCCTGAAAATCTTCAGACTCGGGACCCACGGCTTAATGTCCCTCCCGGAGGACTTGCTCCTTGGATTTTTCCGTCCTAAAAAATCCATCGACCCCGGCCGGGTTTGAACCCGCGACCCTCGGGACCAGAGGCAAGGAGCATAACCACTAGTCCACCGCGGCCGATACATTAATAATAATAATAATAATAATAATAATAATAATAATAATAATAATAATAATAATATAATTATTATTTTCATCTTATAATTTATTTAACCTTATAATGTTCCTTGTTGCATATGTGTAACATTGGGAATTTATCTCATTATTTCCACAATAAATTAATTTTTCCGCGAATGCCTGATTACAGTTATGTAACAACGTTGAGAATGCTTTTGATTTCGCTACAACTAGACCTACACGTTGTGTAACTTTTAAGCCGTAACTAGAGTAACTGTAGGTTTTAACTGGTGAGGGTTAAGTTAATTTAATGTTATTAAACGTTTTGCTTGGAATTAAATGTTGTGCATGTCTACTGTATGTATATTTAAAAGCCAGTGGTTCACCCAACTCGGTTCTTTGTGGAAGGGGTTCGCGAGTCGAAAAAGGTTGGGAACCGCTGATATAGAAAAAACAATAATTCAACTAAGTGAACAAAGACCATCAAGGTAGTTGGGACATGTAATGAGAATGACATATGCCAGATGTCCGAAAAAGATCAATTGGCAACATCCTGACAGAGCAAAAAGAGGAAAACCAAGATCTAAATGGAAGGAAAGTGTGATGAGAGAAATGAGAACCAGAGGATTGAATTTGGAAGATGCATTAAATATAATATTTGGGGACTAAGAATGGGAAAGCGGGCACAGCTGTAGAAATCTCTATCTAAAAATTTTCTACCCCAGCAATGTATTCTCTGTGAAACTATTGTTCACTTCTTTCAGCTACTCGTTTAATTTCTCGGTATTTGATGGGGTATTCAATTTTAATTCTGAATTTTATACGTTGATATCAGTTCTATGTTTATTTTATTAATTTTATACCAAAAACTCTCCAACATGCCAGGTATTTCTTAGTATTTCTCTGGACAATCAATATCACAACCTTTCTTCTTAAGACATTTCCGACTTATAGACGATTTATGTAATTCATAAGACTCATTCAAAACCATTAGATGTTTTACAATGTATAGTATAATATTGTTATAGTAAGCTACAACCCTAACATGCCTTTGTGGCGAAATAGGGTTTCAAAATATTTGGAGACTCAACAACAACAACAACAACAACAACAATAATAATAATAATAATAATAATAATAATAATATTTAATAATGGTAATACTAGTAGTAATAGTAATAATAATGATAATAAGATATTTCCGATCCATTTATATTTCCTTTGTAGATAATTCCTTCCATAACTCATTACTGAAAATCGTAATCAGCTAATCACTTGTTAAAAACACTCCAAGTACTGTGATGAATCAGCTGTATAAAGGTCATCACCATGACCTTGAACTTGACCTACAACAGGTTGTGCATACGTTCACCAGCTTACCTCACACGTGATTTCTGCCCCTTGTATCAACCACCACTACACTACCATCATCATAAGCAACAGCAGCAGCAGCAGCAGATGCACCACAACCATCATCGTTATCACGAAAGTTTCGGGTTTGGGTTCTATTAAATATGTTCCTCTCTCTCAGAGTGAGATTGGTGGTCCTGTGCTTCTGGGTCCTGTTAGTTTATAAAACAACCAAAAAACTAAACAATTCCATTTCTAATCTTTTTATGTAATATGAATACTAAATAAAATTTAATCTCCCAAAATTAAAATGTAATGCTTATATCGGTGCCTCCCGCCATAGCCGAGTGGTTAAGACAAGATGCCTTGGCGCAGAACTACGGGATTTGCGCTGGTTCAAGTCTCCATTGGGGAAGAAATGTTCTCATGGAATTTAAGCCAGTATGGGACCGGTGCCCACCCAGCATAGTGAGGGATTTTCGTGAGGAATTTGGGTAGCTACTATTTGTAGCAGCTGCAGGTTGAGAAAACCAGCTATAACGACTGGGGGACCCAATATGCTGACCATATGCCATCCCTTTATCGTCTACGTATGTGATTAACACGCGTGGATGTGAGGCCAAAACGCGTTGGTAGGAGAAGGCCTTGTTTGTTTTGCTTGTCACGGTTTTCTATTTTCATTTATTCTTCTAACATATCACGCACATCACACATACACATGCACACACACACACACACACACACACACACATATATATATATATATATATATATAGTAAAATCTCCTTATTCGCGGGGAATATGTCTTCTTTTTCTTCTTCTTCTTCTTCCTTTCCATGATTAGGTCAATGCGACCTGTTCCGGTCTCAAGTCCATCGTTTCCTTGGCCGTCCCAAAGAACTTTTCCCATGTGGTTTGTAAGTGTTGATATTTTTGGGTAATCTTGTATTGTCCATTCTATCTAAATGTTATTTCCATTGGTATTTGTGCTCTTCTAGTTTATCGAGTATTGAAAATATCTCCAGTTCATTTCTTATTGATTCATTGTGTAATCTATCCATGCGTGTACATCCTTTTACAGATCTTAAACATTTCATTTCAGTGGCTTGAATGTGTGAGGTATCTTTTTTGTAAATACCCAAGATTCAAATCTATATAAAATAACAGGAACAGCCATAATTTTATAAAACCTGAGCTGAGTTTCTCTTCGAGTCTTTCGGAGAGTTCTTCTTATGGTGCCACACATCATTTGATATGGGATATGTTCCGCAAAAATGCTGCGAATACAAAAACTGCGAATATGGGATGGTAATTTGTATGTGTAGGCCTATATAGGGGATACGTTCCAAGGTTCCAGAATAAAATGAAAATTATCAAAGTAAAAGCAATTAATGACAGTTTTTGAACAATTTATATTAATTATCTATGATTGTCAGGCTTAGGCAAGAAGTTAGTAACATTTTTCTGTTTTGCTTTTAAAAGATCTATCAATCACAAATAACTCATCAACGCGAAAACGGTCAAGCATTTCTGTTTTTACTTTAAGCGGCAACACTACTTTTTTCAGCTTTGGAACTAATTTTCTTTCCTTTTACTCGACACTATAAATTGCTAACAAAGCAGAAGAGACACGTGTTATTCAATCAAAATTATTGCAACGAATGACAACTTGATACAGCAAAACACTGATAGTGGTGAGGATGGCATTTATAACGGACATAGCGGCACGTGAAATACGACGGCGGTGGATTTTAACAACGAACTTTAGACTTAGTGTCAATAAGGTTTGTTTTACTTTGATATTAATTTGTCCATTTGATTTGTATCGCTCTTTGTGTAAAAGCCGCCTTGGCACGTGCCTGCAGTAAAAAAAAGTCGCCGATGCGTTAATAAAGGAAACCAATCCTTTTAATATACCGACTGGATCCGAGAATATATAAATTTTAAGCCGCGAATACAGGAACTGTGTCGCAATTTTTTAACCCGCGAATAATGAAAATGCGAATATATATATATATATATAAATGCATCCATCCATAGTAATTCTGCCCGAAGGCAGGTCCTTCACTGCAATCATAGCATTTTCATGCTATGTTTGCAGCTTTATTAGAGAATTATAGGTGTGGTAGCTTCCCGTTGCTTTCCACACCGGTTAAGGATGATGATGATGATGATAATGATGGCCATATGATTTCGGGGACAGTTTTGGCCTTAAAGTTTTCATGACATTTGTCTTACAGGTGAGGAAAAACCCCCGATAAAAACCTCATCCAGAAAAACTGCCCCGACCGGGGATCGAACCCGGGCCCGCTGCGTGACAAGGCAGCACGCTACCTCGAGACCACAGCGGTGGACTATATATATTTTTTAAACAAGTTATACACCTTCCTAGTGCCCAATAAAGTTTTCACTATAGGCCTACTCCATTATCTTCACTATCCGAAATACATCCTACCATTACAGTTAAAGACACACTAGTATAACTCGATACAGCCAGGCTTTGTAAATGAGGAGCTGGGAATTATTATCATAGGAAATATATATATATATCTTCATAAAATACAAGATAAAGGACAATGATTCTCATGTTTTAGTTGGCTAGCCTGCTTGCAGGAGAAAGTTAAAAACTGAGTTAATGATCAAAGATCCTGGTACTAAACGACTGGCCAATAAACTGTGGGTAAATTAATGCAAATATTTACAGAAGTTATTTGTACACCCCTGGCGTAACTTCCCACATACCGGGCTGTTCGTGACTACAATATTAATGCACTACCAGGAAAACTGCCTTTCTATGTTAATAGTGCATTCCATCCTCTTAACTACGTCAGAGATATAGAAAATTGTTTTTTTTTTTCAACGTATGACCATTATCCGTGAAAAAAAGGCCCATATCGACCATTTTCTACAAATACAATATTTTAGAAGTTTTTAATATTTTATTGCAAATTGGTTTATATGTGGTGGCACAAAATTATTGCTACACAATTTTCGTGGAATGAACAGAAAATTTAGTAACATTTAAAAAACCAATATAAGCATTTATACATTTGGATTGTCTCATAAGTAAAGCCGGTTTTAATGTTATGTTGTGTGTGTGGTGGGATTTTGAAGGTGTGATTCACTGGGAGTTTGCTCCAAACGGTCGTGCAGTCGATGTGGGTCTTTATTCTTAATAACTGGAACGAGTTCATGAAATTTTTAGACGGAGATACCCAGTATTAACAAACCGAAATAGAGCTATCTTGTAGTATAATGCTGAATCCTCAATACTGCACGAACAACCATAACAAACATTCAGAAATTGGGAGAAATCGAACCACTACCACACCTAGCAAAGATTCCCTGTTCTTGGGCCTACAAGTTACCATTTGTTTTGATCCATAACACATTTCTTGCACGAAATTTCGAAAATATTAAAAACATTGAAGACTGTGGTGGGTCTCAACGACTTCTTCGTATCAAAAACCAGAGACTGGAATCGTCTCAAGATAATAAGCCTCTCTGAAAGATGGCTTCGGGCCATAAAATCTGAAGAGTAGTTCAATTTCTTTATTTTGAAGACTAGTTTAATTTATTGTCAGAAAACTTTTCAGATAAAATGTTGTTTAAAAAATGACATTAGTTATGGGATAGTATCTTTAATCGCAATAACTGAATTTTGATTTTGGTGGGCTAGTGGTTATGTTCCCTGCCTCTAGTTCCGAGGGACGCGAGTTCAAACCCGGCCGTGATCGATGGATTTTAGGATGGAAAAATCCTAGGAACAAGTCTTCCGAAGGGACTTTAAGCCTTGGGTCCCGAATCTGAAGATTTTCAGGCCCGTAAAAGAACTACAAGCCTGAATAAAAGTCATCTAAGTAAAATTTACCGACCGTTTCCCATCCAGCAATACCTTAGTTACCTACTAGATGTCTCATTCAGGATCTAGACCGACCCCTTATCATACGCTGACATCTATGGGTAAATGAGAGTAACTAAATTAACTTGGTCAATAAGTTCTTTTTTTGGGAGCGCTCTAATCCCGGGGAAGTAAAGGGCTTAAGGAGAAGAAGAAGAAGAGATAGGCTAGTGCCAAATAACATTGGGCAACAAATTTTCACTTTCAGAACATTGCGGAAACTTTGAGATGTGCCCTAATATATTTCAGGTGTGCTGAAACCGAATCTGCAAACGGTTTCATTGTTGGCCAGTATAACGGATTTTTTGTACAACAGAGATTAATGTAACACTCAATGCACAAATGCAGTGGTTTTAAGCCAAACTTCTTTGAGACTTCTTTGGTGATGTTTTAAGTAAAATAATAATGCAGTCACTGTTATAAAATACTAAATATTACAATATTGTCAATTTAATTGTCAACTTAATATATGTAGTGTAAAGAGTACAGTTAGTCTTCAGTATTCAACGTGATTTTTTTTTTTTTGCAAGTGAAGCTTTTTCTTGTTGGCTTCCTTTTACAAAACACTTCTAGGAGTTTCCTCTTCATCATCAAACAGTAGTCAGGGTGCATTGTGGTGCTCCACCTGCCTTGGTATCTTGTTTCTAATTCCTTTAGATCTTGGTGGAATCTCTCCTTATGTTCTTCACTGTAGTCCCCAAGATTCTCGGGAAAGTAATCCAAGTGAGAATGTAGCATGTGGACCTTGAGACTCATGTTACATTCAAATTCCTTTAATGCATTCAAGATTTTGTTTACCAAGTTTTTATAATCTGGGTCCTTTGTATTAGCTAGAAACATTGTAATAACGTCTCGGAAAGATTGCCATGCCAACAATTCTTTCGAATTCATTTTACTTTCAAAAGTATCATCACGAAGCAGCTTCCTGATATCCGGGCCTGTAAATATACCTTTTTTCACTTTTGCATTGTTTAAACCTGGGAACTTTTCACTAATGTGCAAAAATCAATGCCTTTTCTTGTCCAAGACTTTGACAAATTATTTCATGAGCCCTAACTTAATATGGAGAGGAGGTAAGAGAATATCAGATGCCTCAATAAGACTCATCTTCATAACGTTTTTTTAAACAAATATTCCATTGTCTTGGGGTCATTCCTTCTTAATCCAATGTTGTGCATTTGCCCGACTGTCCCATTCGCAAATGAAACACGGACATTTTGTATAACTTAACTGTTGACACAACAAGAGTGAGATAACTTTGAAATCTCCACACACTTGCCATTTATGTTCTTCATATTTTGTCTTGGTCAACAGTAGTTCCAGATTTTCATAAGACTCTTTGTGAATCACTGAGTAACCAACTGGAAGTGAAGCATATATATTCCCATTATGTAGGAGGACACCCTTCAAACTGCGTTTTGAGGCATCAATAAAAAGTCTCAATTCAGTAGGGTCATAACTATAATTTCTGAGAAAATGTGATGCGATAGAAATTTTCTGAGTTCAAATCTGGATTCTGTAGGTAAGTTTCATAAGTTCCATGCAATGAAATCATTATTGTCCAGTATAATTTTCATATATATTTTTTTGTTTTTACTTTTCCCTTGTGCTTTTCGGTCTCGGGCTGCCTTATGGAATCCACAAATGTACAATGCGGATGATTCTCCACTGATCCCTATCCTCAGGCAACTGAATCCAGTTCATATTTCAGATATCCAATTTCCTATTCATGGCAGAGTGTTCTAGGACAAAATTCCTTGACGCAGAGCTATGGGACATGTGCCGTTAGCTTCTAGATCCGTTGTCCCATGGAACCCACTTCAGGTCTTTAGATGTCTTTGCGGTGGTAGGAGGTTAAGAAATATTTTTATGCAATCGGAACGAGATGGCACCCTGCAATATGCCGCTTTACCCTAGCACATAGTCTAGTAACAATTTCTATTAGATGCTGTGTCGACGCCAATGCCAGGAGAGAAAAACCAGAAATGTCGAAATGACAATCTGGGTATTGATTAAATTTATATATATTCAGTTTAACATTTTTTAAAAGGAGTTGGGACGACAAGAACCAGATATAATAAGAATATATAATTCTCTTAGACTGCGATGGGAACGACATATGGCACGAATAAGGAAAGAAATGGCTGCACGGAAACATACTGTAGGAAAACCAGAGGGGAAGTATTCAGTAGGCCAAGAATGATGTGATAAAATAACATTAACCATGATTTGAAGGAGGTAAATTATATTATAACTGGAATGATTGAAACATATTAGCTCAGGTAGGGATGTATGGTGTATGTAACTATGCACCTCCGGGCTCGATAGTGCCAATTAGTTATTGGTGTTTACACTGTCACCTTTAAAATTTCGGCACAATCTTTCTGTAAAAAATGAGGCGGATATTTAAAATTCAATTTGCGTATTTAAAACCCCTTACTGCGCCATGAATCAAACCCCGACCAGATGGTCACGAGGAAAACATGTGCCAGTCAAATTGAATTTTATTTCGCTTCAGAACATTACTTTAATGTGTTATCGCTAGAACACAAGGCTGTCGCGTCATAAAAATGAGTGCTGTGTAGCGACAATACCTGACAGGTTTATTTGCGCGGGACTTCACATGACGTAACAGTCTGTGACGTAATCCGTCCTGCATTACGTAACACGATGTCAGTAAGAAATCTTATAGCTGTTAATAATAATAATAATAATAATAATAATAATAATAATAATAATAATAATAATAATAATAATAATAATACTACATTTTTAAGTATATACAGATTTTTAATGTTTACACATCTTTCTGTGCCTAAAGTTTTATTTTTCTTCTCCGCTCGTCTCTATCCATCCACTCCATGTCTTACAGTCCTCTTGTTCTCATTCCAGTTCTTATTTCTTGCATCCACGAGTTTCGAGGTCTTCCTTTCCTTCTTCTTCCAGATGGACACCATTCCAATGTTTTTTTTTTTTTGGGTAACCTTTCTTCTTGCATTCGCCGTACATGCCCATGCCAATTAATTGCTTATATCTTATATAATCTACTATTGAATAACTAATATTATTTTTTCTCGTATGTCAGTATTTCTTATTTTTTTTTTTAGTTTTGAACAGATTGCTGCTCTCCTTATGAAATCCATTTTCATTGACTTAAGTTTTTGTTGAATTTCCAACCTTCAGCTCCATATGTGACAGTACTTCTCACTATCGAATTATATATTTGTAACTTATTTTTTCTGGTTATATGTCTGTTCCATAAGACTCCATTCATCATTGCTGTTATTTCTCTACCTTTATTTATTCTGTTCTTAACATCACTTTCTTGTTTATCCTTTTTATTTACTTTTACTCTCAGATATTCAAATTCTTCACATCCTCTCCTTTTGATCTTTTAATATTAAATCTTCGGTTTCTGCTCTACATCCCATATAAAATGATTTTAAAAATAATAATAATAATTTGAGCCCGGAAGTCCAGGCATTTATTTTGACTAAAACAGGAAGCAAGTAGGAAACAATATAGTAAAATAGGCCATTAAAATGTATGTAAATATAAGTGTAATAAAAAAATCGATCATTAAACAATTAGTCTGAATGCGAGAGATAATATCAGGTAGGTTACTGGTACACGGCAATCCATTTTTCAACCAGCTGTATGTAGTCATATTCCTACAAAATTTAAATATGTTTGCTTAACTGGAGTAAGATTCTCTTTAAATAGATATATATATATTTATATATATACTGTATTAATAACCCATTTTTTTATAGAAATCTGTTCTTTATATGCACTGAACTAAAATGAAACTGTTCTCTATTGTTATTATTATGATTATTATTATTATTATTGTTAATTATTATATTCATGCATTCCGTAGTATATTTATATTCTTTCCATTGATTGCATTTACTATGCATATGAATAACAAAATATCCATAACAATAACAAATAAACTTTTAAATAGACAACATAAAAAAACTAGCCCTCTTGTTCCAATATGTGTGGAAACATGTATATATATATATATATATTACTACCCAGATAAAAAAATATTTTGCCTACCTTCCGGGCTCTAATGATGATTATGATGATGAAGATAATAATAATAATAATAGTAATAATAATAATATGTTTTCCTTAGTTTAACATCTCTCTTTCTAGGTACATTCACGTGCCCCACTTATAACAACCTTATAAATAGAAGAACTGTCACGACATATACAAACTTTTTTTTTTTTTGCCACATAATGATATGGACATCCTACCCGGATGAATTATCAGCTCAAAGCTGGAGTCACTTTCAAGACAATATTAACATTTAAAACATTACTCTCTATTCACTCAGAAATTCATACTAAACAAGGAGTATATATAATGGGTGATTATGATGACCAAATGGAGTTACTGTTATTATTTTATTTAACGATGTCGCTGTTTAACTTCTGAGATGATTTAAGTTGCAATTCAAATCTGTGCATGAAAGGGCCCCAAATGTTGCTTAAAGAACTCTAACTTTAGATTTGAGATACTTTTAGGTGCGTAAATCTACGTCACGAGACCTATGCCTTTAGTTCTCTTCTGAAATAACTCATAATGAGGATTTTTATGCCCTCAAAAACGCATCGACGCCGGTCGGGTTTGAACCCGCGAACATTGGAACCAGAGGGAAGCATGGTAACCATAGGTTCAACAAAACCAACGCCAGATGCTAATATTGTGCCAGTAAATTTCATGGTATTAATAATGGTAATAATAAAGTATTATTATTATTACTATTATTATTATTATTATTATTATTATTATTATTATTATTATTATTATTATTATTATTATTATTATTAACACATTTTCTAAACTTGATTGATAAACACAACTTATCTGATTGTGTTTAAAACCAAAATTAGAAAATTATATATATTCCCGGGTTCAATCAGCTTTAGCTAACTAAATAAGCAACTGGCGTTATTGAATCAGGAGGTTCATGGCTGCACGGACATAAACTCTCCATACATCTCTATTCTGAGTTTTTTTGGAATCATTCCCTTTATAATTTATTCCTTTTAAATTATGGATTAATGGTATTCTCCACCTCATTCCGTTGGTCGATTTCCTTTTGGTTATCCTAAAAGAAATTTCTATTCCCCCTCTTTCATTCCCCATCCGTGCCACATGCCATGCACATCGCAGTCAACATTATTTAACTGTTATTGTTATATAAATAATTTTTATAATAATAATTATAACACTATTTATTATGTTATCTATGGTTGTAATAAGTCTAGCCTCAATTTTATTTAAAAAAATGTTTGTTATACCTAGTTTCACATAAAGATCATGCAGTTCATTTATGTAATTTTTTTCTAGGCTCATCTGTCTGTTCGTATCTCTTTAGACCAAAACATTTACGAAGCACTTCATTCTCAAATACTCGCAATATTGCCATGTTTTGAATCTATATATGTAGTATAACTAGAAAAATAAACGTTTTATATATTTTTAGTTTTAAATTTTTTAGAGAAGTTGAGATACAATTTTTGTAATGTATAAAAGCATACGTTTCCAGAATGGAGCCTGTGTTTAATTTTTTCTGCAGCTTATTTTTGTTTATAATTTATTGTTTATATGTATTTTGTCCACCGCTGTGGTCTCGGGGTAGCGTGTTGCCTTGTTACGCAGGGGTTCGATCCCCGGTCGGGGCAGTTTTTCTGGGTGAGATTTTTATCGGGGGTTTTCCTCACCTGTAAGACAAATGTCAGGAAAACTTTAAGGCCCAAACGGTCCCCGAAATCATATGCCATTATCATCATCATCCTTCACCGGTGTGGAAAGCAACGGGAAGCTAGCACATCTACAATTCCCTAGTAAAGCTGCAAGCATAGCATGAAAATGCTATGATTGCAGTGAAGGACCAGCCTTCGGGCAGAATTACTATGGAAGCATATGTATTTTAATTCTTCCACTTTTAAAATTGTTCTCATCTGTTAAGTTGTTCCTTCCCATTTAATAATGTATTTCTACGTGTGACCATATATTTAGTCAAATCTAACCTAGGTCAATGAATTTTTCAAGACATAAAAGTGTTAAGAATCGTTACTTTAGAAAAGGAAATACATTTGTGGATCCCGTATTGAAGCACATTAACCTATTCGCCTCAAAAGACGAGGTAGATTCGCCGGCAGTTAAATGACCTTTAGTTCAGTTGCAGAGGAATGTGTTTTTGCCTTCACCCTTATTGTGATCTCAAGTACCGTTATCTTTTGTTTGTTTTGAATGTCTGAACATAGACAATATAGTTTACGATAACTTAAATCCGGTTTCTGGGGAAATAGATTGAGCATTTAAACTTGAAGCGAATGGGTTAAAGAATCTCAAGCTTAAAATAAGAAGCATCTCAACTAAATATTTCGGCTATTTTGTGCTCAGGTTTGAATCGGGACGCTAATGACCTGCGTTGTTACATGTGATACTGTCATTGGCTAGACCTACCCAGACAGACCATTTTTTTTATATATTAGTTATTGTTTTCAACTGTGAATGGCAGGAAAACAAAAGAGAGACACAGGAAGTAGACGCAACGCGTGTCATTGCGTAATGACTACATTTGTGCGCGCGCAGACCTTGACCGTAACAATAAAAAAATCTGGTGTAAGGCGGATTGTGTTCCTAACATGGGAAAACATAACTTCCCACATCATCTGTACAATTATACAGAAATCTGTTAACATAGCGTAGATTTTCTCACTAGAACATAACATGGGAGTAAGTTCACATTGCATAACCTACACTCTATCTCTCATGATCAAGTCAATAATATAAGGTCTAAGCTATTTCTTCAGTTATACTATAAGGATGAGAAACATGTCTCATACTTTAATAGAGGAGAAAAGATTAAGAGGTTGGCCGCGATGGGCTAGTGGTTAAGTTCCTTGCCTCTAATTCCGAGGAATGCGGGTTCAAACTAGGCCTTGGTCTATAGATTTTCAAGATGGAAAAATTCAACGAACTAGTCTTCCGGGAGGGACTTCAAGCCGTGGGTATCGAGTCTGAAGATTTTTAGGCTCGTAAAAGAACCATAAGTCTGAATAAAAAGGCATATGTGCAAAATTTATCGACAGTTTCGCATCCAGTAATACCATAGTTGCCCACTAGATGTCTCATCGAGGCGGTAGGTCGACCCCCTACCACTCGCTGACATTTATGGTTGATGAGCATAACTAAGTTCCCAGTAGGGAGCGCCCTAATTTCGGTACAGGGAAGCAAAGGGTTTAAGAAGAAGTAAATGTTACGAGGATTTGAGAATAAAGTGCTTAGGAAAAGTTTTGGAACAAAGATAGACGAACAGACAGGCGACAGAATTACATAACAATGAGCTACATGCTATTTAAGGGAGACCAGATATAATAAGAATAGATAACAAATCTCTTAGTCTGTGATGGGTAAGGCATGTGGC
The DNA here is from genome assembly GCA_030220185.1 of Diploptera punctata. Taxonomy (NCBI): domain Eukaryota; kingdom Metazoa; phylum Arthropoda; class Insecta; order Blattodea; family Blaberidae; genus Diploptera; species Diploptera punctata. The sequence goes on from JASPKZ010009590.1 coordinate 75,040, forward strand.
ACGAACGGGGAACAACGTCTTGTAAGAAAACAATAGGGAAAACGCCCAATTAGTAATCCAAGATCGAGACTGGATAATAATAATAATAACAATAATAATAATAATAATAATAATAATAATAATAATAATAATAATAATAGGGGCACGCCGTAGCGTAGTGGTTAAGGCACTGCGCTACAAGTCGGAAGGTCGAGGGTTCGAGTCCCGGTGGGGTCAGGATTTTTAAACTGACCCAAACCTTCTGGCGGCACTATGGCCCTGGGGTCGACTCAGCCTCTAACTGAAATGAGTACCAGACGCTTGTTCTGGGGTAAAGGCGGCCGTCACGCAGGGCTGACATCAAGTGCCGATTGTCAAGAAAAAGTGGGCGCCTTAACCTCCTACAACCCCAAGGCCTCCTGAGGCCTGTAGTGGGATCACTTTACCTTTTATAATAATAATAATAATAATAATAATAATAATAATAATAATAATAATAATAATAATAATAATAATAATAATAATAATAATAATAATAATCATGACTTTAAACGATATATTATGAACTTCCAATTCAATAGACCTAATGAGTATTTTGGTAAATTGATCATATTTTAGGTAGCTGGTATTTTTAATGTTTTATTTTAGGAAGTAATATTTTGAGGTTCTTTTAATTAAGTTTTATTGAGTCTGTACTTATCTTACCCTCATTTAATGTTGATTTGTCTTCTCATATATAGATCAAGAAGTAGCAGTCTTCTAATCATCCTCAGCATGGAGAAGACTAATCGAAACATGTTCGATAAGAAATCAATATTAAATTGAGGTAAGATAAGTACAGACTCAATAAAACTTAAGCTGGTATTTTTATTTAACGACGATCTTTAAATTTGAGGTCTATAGCTTTTCAATACAAATATGGGAGTGAAAGGACCAACAAATTCTGCTCAATTGTCTTTTATTTCAGATTCTTTCATGTAGCAAGAATGTACAAGAGAAATTCGCGGCTTTACTTCTGTTCCGAACGAAGCTTTTTTTTTTCAATATTTTACGCCCTTAAAACTCACTTTTGATGGGTTCAAATTGAATCTCACTACCAGAGGCAATAGTTCACTCATTACTTTCTAGACACCAAATATAAACTGATAATTATGGCTAGGATTTGTATGTAAACACATATTCTTTCCCTTTGCTTATTCATGGGTAAAATTGATAAATGTCCACGAATTAGAAAACTTACCATATATGAAAATTTATATTACATATTTTTACATATTTGATCATAATTACATATTTTTTACATATTTTAAAGATGTTTTATGTAAATTTACATATTATATCTTTTAATTAAAAAAATATATTTTCATAAGTGGAAAATCATTTAAAACAATATTTGTTTACATTAAAAAACTCAGATATCTGATTGTACACTGAAACCGTTTTTTCCAACCTATACAAAATCTGGTTAGAAACGGTCGAAGAATTCCATTTACTAAACACGAAAAACATTGATACAGGAAGACACTGAAGTCTTGGGTAGGCCTATAGGGTTCCACATAGCAAGATCTATTTTAAAACATGAACGATCTATTCTGTTTATGAATGAAATAGTAGAGATATATAGGGAGCACACCTTGGTATAGTTGATTAAGACAATATCCTACAAGCTGAAAAATCGAGGGTCGAGACCCGATGGGGGTCAGGATTTTTGAACTGCTTAATATTCTGACGGCATCATGACCCTGGGGTCGACTCAGCCTATAAAAAATTAATACCATACTATGTTGTGGGGGTAAAGACGGCAATATCACAAGAATGAAATCTCTTACCGATTGTCTGGGAAGATTGTCTAGAAAGATCTCTTACCGATTGTCTGGGAAGATTTGTCTAGAAAGATCTCTTACCAATTGTCTAGATTGTCTAGAAATATCCCTAAGACCTGCAGTGGAATCGAGGAGAAGTGAAGAAAGAGGTGTCGGAGTAAGCATGTTAATAGAAAAGTAGTACCAATAATTACATGGAGACCGTGAAAGCCTGTAGCTATAAAGAACGTTGAGCTATAAACTGAGTCTGCAATTGTAAATGGGGCCTCAAGGTATTCAAAAGCTTGAAGAGCTGTAAAGTATAGACCTAAAATAAAATTTTGTAATAGAAACATGACAATGCCCTCCTTACCATGTTTTTAACTTTCCTTCAAATTTGATCTAAAAGTTAACGTTTAATATGAATTTATATAAAATTAAAATTTAACGTATTTAATATTAGCATATTTTAAGGAATTTTTATGTAATCTTACATATTTTACATAATGTTATTACATAAATATATACATATTTTGCATGTTAATATTACATAAAAATCCTAGCCTTACTGATAATAAAACCACCTTGAAAAATATTTTCAATGTCATGATCTTTTGTATAAATTGGAAGTTGTTACACACTATCCATCAGACTTCACTATAAAAAAAAAGGGCACTGGTAAATCATCTTAATTGCCATTAAACTATCTCACGCTCTTTCTTTTTTAAATAAGAAGGTAGCAAAATTCTTCTTCTTAATCATAATTTGTAGGAGTTTCAGCCTGTTTATTTCCAAAATCACTCCTCGGAGGAAGACATATTGGATGTGCATTCACTGTCTATCCATCTCTTGGCTGGTCTTCCTCTTGGTGTTCTCCCGACCATTGGTCTATCTTCATTAGCTCTTTTTGCAATTCGGTTGTCTTCCATTCTTTCTATATGACCTTTCCAATATTTTCGTCTATCGTAGCAAATTCAAGCTATGGAAATGGAATTTTACAGGGAAATTTTAGGAAAAATGAAAAAGGCATGAAATTGATTAAAATGACATAGTCACGTTTGCGCAGGTCCGAAAAATGATTACCAATAATATTCCCCTGACGAAACAAAGAGGGAAGAGACGCAGGACCAGATGGCTAGACCGAATAGATTTAGATATTAAAGATAGAAGACGCACATATAAAGTGATATATACAAGTAAACATGGAGTACAAAAGTGGGTATAGATATCTTTGTAATAGTCGACCCAAGCGATTGAAAAGACTAAAGGAAGAAGAAATGTTACATAAAAATGTCTGGTACCAGGTTTGCGCACGTCCCTTGTCAGATGAATACTGATAAATTAGAAATTTCCGTAAAGATTTTTTTTTTCTAACGCCAAGTGATTATGTTATTTTATCACGTGACGGAAATTTTGTCGTGAGACTGGAAATGCCCAACAGTCAATTGTTTTGTATACTGTGCGCCACGCGTTAACAACAACACATTATTATCTCCTAGAGTTAAAAAAACCGTTTTAATCACAATACACCTCATTGTTTTACTTTGTTATTAACATACGATATTAATATTATATAATCAACACATCTATTAAAAAAATTACATTATCTGAGAAAATAAAATGGAAAAGTTTATTATATGTAATATGGGGGGATGGCTCCTTGGCGCAAGCTCGTCTCTCATCGTTGGGGTCTCGAGACCGAATCTCGGTCATTTCATATGAGTGTCGTGGTGGAAGAAACTGAGATTAAGCAGGGTTTTCTCTGGGTTTCTCCCGTTTTACCCTACCACAAATACCATTCCACCACTTTTTCCTACTCATCTCATCCATTTCAATCGACCGACCCCGTAATGATGCGTCAAGAGAGTGGTCGAGCGGCACCCTTATCGTTCAAAGATCTCTAAAATATAGTGGTTTCATCTCATCTCATCCTGAGTTGGGCACGAGTTGAACATATTATTATATTATTATACTTATAATATGTACAATATTTGATATGCCTAAATTAGTTACTCTTGATTCCAGCAGCAACACAATGTATCCAGCATAACTATATAATAATTTTCTATTATCATAAGTAATAAGAACTTACTTATCGAGTTTATATACGATTATTGAGTGAGTATTTATAAAGATCTTTCCATAGTGAAGACCATCATTTTACCTATTTTTTTAAAATCTGGGATTTTATTAAATTGTAAAACATTATAAAATGTTTACTGTATCATAAACGATAAACACTCCTCAATTTTTTTCTGAATTACTTTTGTAAAATGAAAATACTTCGATACTTCTTAACTCATATAAAACACACACACACACTAACAAACAAACAAACAAACAAACACATATACAGTACACACCACATACATAAAACTTTCTAAATCAGTTTTTTGCTTTCTTATAGCAGGAGTATTCTTATTAATTCGATTTAGTTCTTCTTTTGGGGAGGGATTAAATACTTTCCCTTTAATTATTTCTGGGCTAACAACATTTATAGCTGGTCTTGGTGCAAATTTTGAGTATGAATTAAAGAAGATTATTGCCAAAAATATATCCCCAGATTTCGAGAAAAAATAAAAACTTTTGCTTTCAAAACTAATATTACCTGGGGACGTTAACAATGTGAATTCTACAGGCCTACTATCATAGTTATACAACAGCAGCAATCATTTCATTAGGCCTTAGCCCTACACTTGTCCCTATACTCAATGAACTGAGTTCATAGTTCATATATCCAGATTCCTGACACCCACCCAAATACCATCCTTACACCGCCGCCTAAGTCCTTATTTACCTTTTTCTCTACGATTTTTTAATAAAGCATTTCTAATGTTACCCTTCGAGAATCACCACCTGCCATCTCATTCTTTTTTTTTTCTCTCTCCATGGCACGACAGGCCTTGAAGACCCTTGACCTACCAGCCGGCTACTAGACTCTCTCATCTACATGTGTTAATCACAGAGGTAGACGATCATCCTGCCAGCGTAGGAATGACATATAGTCAGCATGTCGGATCTCCCAGCCGTTGCAGCTGGTGCCATCTCAATTTTCTAGGCATAATAAAAAATTGGTCCCACTACAGACCTAGGAGTCGGATTATCAGCTCCGAGACAGCCGCCTTTACTCCCAGAACAAATGTTTGGTACATTTCCGTTAGACTCAAGGTCATTGTATCACCAGATATTTTGGGCCAGTTTAAAAATTCTGATCCCACCATATCTCGAACCTTCGACCTGTCAGTTTGTAGCGTTTTACCTTAACCAATTACGCTACGGTGCCCTCCCCCTAGACTTAATAACCCTGACAATATTAGGATAATGATGTAAATTGTGGACATTATCTTGAGAAATTCTTCCATTCTCATCTCTTATGGTATGGAATATCCTCTTAAGGTTGTATTTTCGAATAATTTTAGGTTATGTTCTTCTTTTAATTTAAGATAAAATAAAATTAAAATGTACCTTCTTAGGTCAGAGCCGTCGTCCTCAACTTATGAAATATGTATGTTGAGGACGACGGCTCTCACCTTGGAAGGTACATTTTAATTTTATTTTATTTTATGACTATCCACCTCAACGGTTTTGAATAATGCATTTTATTAGTATTAATTTAAGAGACCATATTTTACACCGATGGAGTATCACATACAAAATTATTATTTTATATATTTTAATATTTATACTTAGTAGTGATTATACTTAGTGGATGCAAGAAATAACTGGAATGAGAAGAAGAAGACTGGAGGGCATGGAATGGATGGATAGAGACGAGTGGAGAAGGAAAATAGAACTTTAAGCACAAAAAGATGTGTATATATATAAAATCTGTATATAAATAAATACTTAGTAGTTCTATTTAGTTACAGAGTGGCCTTACACAAGTAGAATATGATCTGCAAAGTAAACTGGCGAAAATTTTAACATTGAATCCCTGAGCTTATAATTGTATTATTTTGCATGAATTGGTACTTTTTTTTTTAAGAGTCTTCATATGACAGCATGCTCCACTACAGTTTTCTGCAGTACTACATGCTTTGGTTTAGCAATATTAAAATATCTCTATCATTTTATGTGTGTTGATGTTCCTGACTATGCATTTATAGTGTTATATACTAGTTCTAATGTGTGAAAATATTTTTCTATTTTCGATTCCTTAAAATATAATTTTGAGTTATTATGACGCTAAATTGTTCTATTTCGTTGTGGTTGTTATTTGCATTTCAAACAATGCTCTCTGTTAATTATACTTAAGCAAGTTATGGTTCCTCTTATCACTAACAAGTTATGATTAATATTTACAGTTGCTTGATATTGTTCGTATTAGCACTTACTTAACCCTTAAATTGGCGAAACAATACTTTCTAGTGCCCGTCATTCAAGTGTTTCGGACCGCAAAGAAAAATAAAATCATGTAAATGTAAGTTATTACTGTATTTTTAACGTAATTTGACACAATCTTAGGTAATTTATGATAATTTGATTTATTGTTTACTGTTTAATAAACTATAACAAATAAATTAAATCAATGTTTCTTATAAGATACATTGTAAGTTAAGGGTTAAATTAGTGCATTCTTCATTACTATTCCTAACAAAATATGGTTCCTATTTACATTTAAATTGCTAATCCTATCAAGCTATAATCTATATTTACACGCTAAGTTATATTCTATCCATTACTAATCTAAGAAGATATAGCTCCTATTTACACTTAAGTTACGGACTAATTCTAACATTTTATGAGTAATCTACTATTGAAAAATATTTTACTGTCCTTACAAGTTCTAAAAAATTAGGCTATTAGGTTCCTATTACACTTATAGCACTGACTAATCCTAACAAGTCATGATCAATATTTACACTTCCTTAAAATAATGTTCTTATCCTAACACTTATTATCTAGTTCTATCACTTTATGATTTACAGTTCCTTAAAGTATACTGTCCAAGTAATGTTCTATTGTAATTTTTTTAAGTCTATGCTATTTGCGAATTTGGTGAATTGTTTAGTATACTTAAAAGCTAATTTACTCTTATTTATGGGCCACCTTTCACTACCTCTATTTACATAATTTATAAGAGTTTGTCTTTCGTTTTTAAATTCTATACAGTTATATATGACATGGTCCACTGTCTACTCACCAGCACCGCATGCACACATTGCACTGTCCTTTATCTTGAATGAATTGGTACTTGTTTTAACTAAAGTTTGTAGGAAACTTAGAGCAGTCTAAGGTGCAACACAACGGAACATGAGCTGGTCTGAGTCTCCACGGGGGATAAATATTGTTCTCACGGTATTCCAGCCAGTAACCGCCCACCCACCCGTCTTAGTAGATAGGGACAGAGGGAATCTCGTTAATACATTCTTCGAATTTTGGTAACCATGACAATAGCGGTGAACAAAAATATCTATAATAGCTCTGGGACCCGACATGGTGACCAGATGTTATTCCTCTACTGGCTAGATGATCGTCCACCTCTATAAATTGCACATGTGGATGCGTGGCAGCAAGGCCAAGGGCCTTCTATATCTGTCCCGCCATGGAGTTTGTAAGAACTAAAGTTCCGAGAAGAGCGGAAATCATTGCATGAATATATTATAACGTAACAGAATGCGTGTGTCACGAAAGTGAAACAAGGTCAGGACTGGGGTGCAACACCCTCATAAACATGCAAACTTGAATTGTGCTAGGTTCACTTAATGCATCTAGACATTAAACATGGCACACCTAGAAAGCCCTTGACTACCACATTCACACGTGTCAGTAATAGAGAATAAGTATCATCCAATCAGTTAAAAGTGGCCATCCAACAGTTACGGCTGTTTTTTTTTTCTCTACCTGGAGCCGCTACACCCAAGTTTCTCGCGATACTCAATTAACATCAGTTCCATATAGGCCTACTGGCTAAAGCTCATGAAAAAGTTATTTTTCTATGAAGGGTGAAACTTGCGCATGTATCCTAGCTCTAGGCCAAGACATGTGTCTTCGATCCATTGGTCTCGTTGCGGTCCAACTTCTCTAAAAAAATATTAAACTAAAAATATATAAAACGTCAATCTTTCCAAATATACACAAATAGTAAATGGATGCGATAGAGCGTTTCTTACATTAAGAGAGTAGAAATTTTGCGAATATTTCAGAATAAAGTTCTTAGGTACATGTTTATACCAAAGAGAGGCGAACAGACACCTCTGTACATTTATTTCCTTACGTCCGAAAAACTTATATATTGATTACCGGGGATGTTAGGATATTAATTATAAAATTGGTCCTGGTAAGTCAGTCGTCCTCAACTAAATTACTGACTTCATCAAGTTATTCCAATATGGAGGCCTTTCAAAAACAATGTTTCATCTTCTGCATTTTAACTAGTACTGATATTGTTGTATAGGTTGTATAACGGATTTATGTCTGCGGGTGAGTTCTCATTGAATGAGAACCTATACAACAGCATCAGTATCAGTTAAAATGCAGAAGATTAAACATTGTTTTTTGAAAGGCTTCCAAATTGGAATAACATGATGAAGTAAATCATTTATTTGAGGACGACTGACTTACCAGGTACCAATTATATAATTAATATGTTATTACATAACCTCAACGGTACTTTAATATGAATTTCAAAAGTGTTAATCGGGTATATGTTGTAGAGAAAAAGCTTGTTTTACCTTCATAAACGTGAAAATCTCGTGTTACAGTTACCGACATACAACTTTATGTTCTAATTAACAACAGGCCATTAGAATAGGCGTAATGCAACTTACACAGTAAGAGTGTAATCACAAAGAAAGTCTCGCATAAATTTATTGTAAATTAAAATACTCGTAGGTAAGTTTGCATATTAGAGGGAGGATCGAGTAACGTAATTGGTTAAGTTAATACATTACATGTAGGGAGACCAAGGATTAGAGTCCAGGTGGAGGATTTTTAAACTAAACCTTCTGGCGGAACCAAGACCATGGGATCGACTCAGCCTCTAATGAAAATGAGTAGAAGATACTTGTTCTGGGAGTAAAGGCGGCCTTCACACAGGACTGACACGCTTGTTGACATCTCGTGCCGACCATCTATAAAAATGAAAGTCTTAATCTCCTTGTAACTCAAGGTCCTCCTACGGCCTGTAGTGTAATCACTTTACTTTGCCTACATTTTAGAATAAGTTAAGTCTACATGTTGAACTATAGAGAAAGCTGGCAATAGTGAGAATGTTTACGATTCGCAATGACGCATCAGCCATTAAATAATCCATTCACTATAGGTGGCGCTTTAAAATCTCCTCCAAGCAGGGATATGAAAGGCAAAGACTACCAGTCACGCCATGTAAAGTAAAATAATCCCACTACAGGCCTCGGGAGGCCCTTGGGGTAGTAGGAGGTTAAGATTCCCACTTTTTTCTGTACAATCGGCACTTAATGTCAGCCGGGTTGTCAGCCCTGCGTGACGGCCGCCTTTACCCCCAGAACAAGCGTCTGGTACTCATTTCCGTTAGAGGCTGAGTCGACCCCAGGGCCATAATGCCGCCAGAAGTTTTGGGTCAGTTTAAAAATCCTGAACCACCGGGACTTGAACCCTCGACCTTCCGACTTGTAGCGCATCACGCCATGACGAGAAATAATTTCAATAAATTCATATAACGAAAACTACCAAGAGTCAGGACCGACCGAAGAGGTAGATGTCATTAATAGGCAGAATATAATGCAGGAAGTCAAATGATTAGCATGATGCAGTTTATGGATATGTTCAGTTTTCTCAACCAGATTTTGCTACTTCTCATATCAAGTAGATATTCAGTTGTCCTCATGAAGCTAAATGGACCCTGTTTCGGATTCTACATTTAAAAAAAAGTATAGTGCATTAGGAAATTGAATCGATACCCGTGGAATAATAGTGAGCTATTGTGTGTAGATTTTATCTATTATTTGAAGCAACGTGAGTTCGTGGCACACGCCATATAGTTTACCTGCCTAAGTTAAATTCTTTAGAGGGACAATAGGTGAACAAAAAATGATTTGAAGTGGAATTGCTGGGAGCTGGTGACTTATGAATGGGGGAGAAAGTTTCTTCTGAGCGATGGAAAATTCCGTCTGCAGGTAACACAATAGTCACCGGTACTTCAACAAGCAGTAATTAAACGTACTTATATAGTATTTTATTCAAGTCACCCACAATGCAATTCCACTGTGACGACACATTATTTAGAGTTGTTATTTTTATACATTCCTGTATGTAATTTATTATTTTATTTATTTACTTGCCAGATGCAGCTCATTACACAAAATACATCCATCAATAGCAATTCTGCCCGAGGGTAGGTCTTTCACTGCAATCATAGCATTTTCATGCTATGCTTTGCAACTTTACTAGGGAATTATAGGTGTGGTAGCTTCCAGTTGCTTTCCACACCGGTGAAGGATGATGATGGTAGCCGGATGATTTTCAGGAACCACTGGGCCCTAAGCTTCCTGACATTTGTCTTACAGGTGAGGAAAAACCCCGCAAAAACATCACTCAGGAGCGTGTCCCGACCTGGAATCGAACCCGGGCCCGCTACGTCTCAAATACATATGGCTAAACAATTCCGCACTTTTCTAAATGAACAAAGGCTCGTGCCCAGGGAAGTATTTCATTATAGAGTTTACAGAGCAATAAACCTTTACTCATATAATTACAAAATTAAAATAAATTATAATATGTTAAAGAAAGCATATGTACGAATCAACATTATATCATATGTAATGATTTTACAAATACGTAAAAAATTACACAAACACATCCATATCGTAGTAATTCTGCCCGAGGGCAGGTCTTTCACTGCAATCATAGCATTTTCATGCTATGCTTTGCAACTTTACTAGGGAATTATAGGCATGGTAGCTTCCTGTTGCTTTCCACACCGGTGAAGAATGATGATGATGATAATAAAAGGATGATGATGGTAGCCGGATGATTTTCAGGAACCATTGGGCCCTAAGCTTCCTGACATTTGTCTTACAGGTGAGGAAAAACCCCGCAAAAACCTCACTCAGGAGCCTGTCCCGACCTGGAATCGAACCCGGGCCCGCTACGTCTCAAATACATATGGCTATACAATTCCGGCACTCTTCTAAATGAGCAAAGGCTCGTGCCCAGGGAAGTATTTCATCATTATCATCAACAACAAGGATTAAGCCCAATGGTCTGTTCCGAACTCATTATAGGTCGAATTGGTCCTTCCATCTCTTCAATGGTCTTCCCAACAATCTTCTCCCTTTTGGTTTATAATTATACATTCTTCTTGGTATGCGCTGTTCATTCCTTCGTAATACGTGCTGAAGGTAAGCATTTTGATAGTATTTTATTCTTTCACAGAGATTAAATATGTTAAGTTCTGTTCTTATATCTTCGTTTTTGTTTTTATCTGTCCTTTGGTATCCTGCTATTGCTCTCAACATCTTTTCTGCAGCCTCTATTTGTTTACTGTCTGCCTTTGTTAATGTCCAGGTTTCACATCCATATAGGCTATAAGAGATAGAACTGCCAATACTTTGTATTTGAATATAGAATTTACAGAGCAATAAATCTTTACCCATACAATTACAAAATAAAAATAAATTATAATATGTTAAAGAAAGCGTATGTACGAATAAACATTATATCATATGTAATGATTTAACAAATACGTAAAAAATTATAGTAGAAAGATGAAGAATAAAATAAAAACACTATAGGCCTAATTATACAGATACAATATAGGCCCTATCAGGCTACATTATAATAATTAGAAAAATACTAAGGTGTAAATAAGAATTGTATTCCGTTACCGCAGTTTAACGTCTCACCTTTACAGGTACTTTTAAGTGTCACGCGCCACCCGGGCCTTACTGTGACACGATCTATCAGGAGAGGGCTTTTTAACTAAGGATCACGTACGTGGGCCTATTTTTTTGACTACACAAGGACATGGAATGAGTGATCAGTTCAATGTCAGGGCCTCCTCCGAGACAACACAACATTAAGACGAAACACGCCATTCACACACACATATTCATACTAAACATGGTGAATATGATAATGACGAATATGATGGCCAGATGATATTCGGAGACCGTTTGGGCCTTAATGTTTGCTGATATGTTTTTACAAACGAGAGAAAACACAAAAAAAAATCATCACCCAGGAAACTTGTTCTGATCGGGGATCGAACCCGGGCCCACGAGGCAGTCACGCTATCCCGAAAATAAGAATTCAAATATTGAAAAACATTTGAGTATCACTGTAAAACAAATTCTACAAAGATGATTTTTAATTTACTTCTTAAATTTATGTTTGCCTTCCTTTGGCCAGCAACCAATCGAAGGGACTATTATTATGCTTTCAAGTCTTATACGAGAATTTCCCGGAAGGATCAAAACGCTGGAGGGAAAATTTTCTATAGGATCGTAACAGGCCTTGGCCTAATACTTGGAAGGAAGGAAGAAGAAGAAGAAGAAGAAATAGATAATAAATTCATAATTTTAATATAATTTCTAGTGACGAAATTGCTTCCCTGATTAAAAGTAATTGTAGTATGACATTTTGGTTCTGTTAATCTCGTATACACTGATTTTTTGTAGCCTATCGTATTTATGTCCACCGCTGTGGTCTCGAGGTAGCGTGCTGCCTTGTCACGCAGCGGGCCCGGGTTCGATCCCAGGTCGGGGCAGTTTTTCTGGGTGAGTTTTTTATCGGGGTTTTTCCTCACCTGTAACAAATGTCAGGAAAACTTTAAGTCCCAAACGGTCCCCGAAATCATATGGCTATCATTATCATCATCACCATCCTTCACCGGTGTGGAAAGCAATGGTAAGCTACCACACCTACAATTCACTAGTAAAGATGTAAGCATAACATGAACATGCTATGATTGCAGTGAAAGACCTGCCTTCGGGCAAAATTACTATGGATGGATGATTATATTTATGAGAATTTTTGAGATAGTTGTTTGTTTTTATGTATATAACTGTTTATCAATATCACCTTCTCCCCCGCTTTCTGTGTTTACTTTGTTTTCCAGGGATAAGTGCAGGAATTTCTTTCAATAAGGGTGTAAAATATTACAATGTGTGTTTTATATAATAACGCTCATTAAGAACTATGGCCATTAGCATCGCAATTCAAATACAGGGCTATTCAAAAAGAAGACTTCAAACATTTATATCTTGCAAACCATAAAAAATAGAACAACAATTCCAACATTCCTAGAAGGAGAAAAGTTTGAAGTTTGGATCACGGCCGTACTGGTGCTGTTGCTTGTCACGTTGATTGTTTGTATTAAAATGACGACACACAGGATGTTGGATTGGAAGAGGAGGAGCAGAAGATCTACTTCATCGCCGGTGGCCTCCCAGATCACCCGATCTAATCCCGTGTGATTTTTATCTGTGGGGATACGTAAAAGACCGTGTTTTTATCCCCACTATGCCTGACACTCTTGAAAATCTGCGACATCGAATTGTTGAAGCTGTGAATTCGATTACTAGAGACGAGCTGACTTGTGTAGGCCTATGACAAGAAATGAGTCACTCTTCTGATATTTGTCGTGTAATACATGGTGCTCACAATGAATGCATGAAATAGTGAAATTTGAACTTTTGTCTTTCCAGGAACGTTGGAATTGTTTTTCTATGTTTAGCAGTTTGGAAGAAATAAATGTTTGAAGTCTGTTCCTTCTTTCTGAATAGCCTGCATTGTCGTGAAAGGGATGGCAATTTTAATTAGAGGCCTCTTATTTTATAACTAGAGTTCTTTTAAGTGCTCTAAATCTACAAGGATGTGACCCATGGCTTTGCTTCCAATCCAAACGTTAATATTTTACGCTCTTATAATCCAGTCAACCTAGCTGAGGTCAGAACGCGAAGTGAGCTTGGAACCACTAGTTCATTATGACTGAGACGAAACATTTTCATGAAAATGAAAATATTGCATAATAATAAATAAAACACTACGTTCATTCCATGAATATATATATATATATATATATATATATATATATATATATATATATAATAGTTATAATATTAGAGAGTTATAATATTAGAGTTACAACTTTTTGGACTTTTGTGAAATAAAATATTTCCTGTGCAATGAATGGCTGAACGTTTAATTATAACAATTGAAACAGGCCTTCATTTCACTGAGCATAAAGAAAGGTCACCCCCAAATCAATATTAAATAAATAAATAAAAAATATATATAAAATATGGAGTTAGTCAAATATAGTGGAATATTGTGTAAACTATGATAAACTTCATTTAATTAATATATGTTGGCAAACCTATGAGATTCCAACCACTTGGAAAACAGCAATTGTGAAGAATATATTTAAGAGAGGAGACCGGAGAAATTGCGAGAATTACAGAGGGATTAGCTTAATGAATACTGGCTACAAGATATATACGAAAATAATAAATAATAGATTGAGAAACATAACTGAAGTAATAATAAATGAAAATCAAAGTGTATTCAGAAAGGGAAGGTCATGTATAGACAATGTCTTTACACTGAAACAACTCATAGAAAAGAGAAGAGAACATAACTTAGAAACTCACATAGGTTTTATAGATTTGGATAAGGCCTTCGATCGAGTAAACAGACAAAAATTATGGGAAATATTACGAATGAAAGGATACCCGCTGTGCCTTGTTGAAACAATAAAGAAATTATATGAAGACACAAATATAATTATAGATACCGGATTCAAAAGAACAGATATAATCAAAACAAATACTCCATTACGATAAGGATGTAGTTCATCACCCACTTTGTTTAATATACATATAAACAATATTTTAAATAAATGGAAAGTTTTAGTGAATCCAGGAATAAGAATAGATAATAAAGTTTGCATAAATAATCTTCTATTTGCTGACGATGTAATCATAATACAGAAAAATGAAGACGACTTACAGAAATCTATGCATGCATTAAATGAAATATGTAAATTATATGATCTAAAGATTTCTGTAAGGAAAACTCCGCCATGGCCGGTCCCAAGCCCGGATGAGAAAGGAGGAGGGGGAGGAGTAACAACCTCGTTAAAAAACCAGGGTTCAGTTGGCTCCGACTGATAGTACTCTGTAAGGGCCCCCTAGCCAGGGTTACGGTGAAGACCTCAACGGCAGAGTCGGCGCAGAAGGAGTCCTTCATCACGGCGGATCTGGCGGAAGAGGCAACCCTATCTCTAAGGGAAATAGAGAAACGCTGCCTTGCGGTGAAGAGGGATCTTCAAAGGCTATGGGAGGAAAACCCAGACAGAAATTTTCCTGGTCCTCCAGGTTGGGGGTTTATGCTGTGGGCCAGCTCCCCACACATTAGAAAAAAAAAACAAAATGCTAAAAGACCAAATCAATCAAAGCCGGACAGAAAAAAGTATGAAAGACAAAAGCAACGAAAACGGACATTGAATATAGGCACGTGGAATGTACGAGGAATTAGAAACAAAATTAATGAAGTAGCAGGAGTTCATAACTCCGCTTATGTTAAAATGGGAAATATAATGTCTAATCCTATAAACACCTCAAAGGGATTGAAACAAGGGTGCAGTCTATCACCAATTTTATTTAATATTTATGTAGAATTTATATTAACGAAATGGAAACAAAGCTGCAAAGGTATGGGGATCCCAATAGGCAATAGATTTTTGCTGACATTACAATTTGCCGATGATCAACTGGTTTTAGCGCAAGACAATTTTGATATGGAATTCATGATAAAAAGGTTGAAAAGCACATATGAATCATGGGGTTCACAGTAAATTTACAAAAAAACAGAATATCTGGCAATAAATAGCAATGAAAGAGAAAACTTAGTATTGGAAGATGGAATCCAAATAAAGCAAGTGAAACAAACTAAATATTTGGGAATGATTATGGATAACATCGAAGGTATAGGCAAAGAGAACATAAAACATAGAATTGAATTGAGTAGCAAAATAATATCATCATTAAATTCCATATGGTGGGATAAGCATATTTGGAAAGACACAAAAAAAAATATATTGGTAAAACATTGGTGGAATCTGTTGCAATGTACGGGAAGTGAGGTATGGACAATCAATAAGTACTACACGAATAGACTAATAGCTCTAGAAATGGATTATTTACGAAGAAGTGCCAGAAAGTCTAAATTAGAACGTGTCACAAATAAGGAAATTAGAAACAAAATGGAAGCAGAAGAAAGCATAATTGAAAGAATTGAGGAAAAGGAATTAAAGTGGTTAGGACATGTTTTAAGAATGGAAGATGAGCGATGGCCGAAGCAACTATATGAATGGCATCCTAACAGAAAGAAGAAAAGAGGAAGACCAAGGTTAACATGGAAGGAAAACATGAAGAGAGTAATGCAAGCTAGAGGGCTAAGCATCGAAGATGCCCAAGACCGTAGGCTTTGGAGGTTTGGCACGGGAAGACGGCAGCAGCTGTAAAAACCCGAAGATAGATAGATAGAAAACGAAGACCATGACTTTTAGAGGAAGCGATTCAGTGAGATCCAAAATTATTTTAGAAAATCAAAGTATAGAACAGGTGTCTAGTTTCAAATATTTGGGCTGTGATGTTGGCTACAATGTGGAAAGAGATATTGACTCCAAAATAAATAAATTTCAGACGGGTTGTGTGGAACAATACAGAGAACATTCAAAAATAAAATTAGAAAAGAAACCAAGATAAAAATGTATAATGTTATGGCGGTTCCCACAATATTGTATGGATGTGAAACTTGGGCTCTAATGAAAAAAACAGAAGGATAGAATACAGTTCCTAAGACAAGTTAAAGGATGTACAAGACTTGATAGAATAAGAAATGAGGATATAAGAGAAGAATTGAAAGTCAGCCTTTATTGGATAAGGTCACGAATTACAGACAGAAATGGATTGATCATATGGATGGAATGAGTAAGGAGAGATATCCATTGTTAGCAAGAAATTATCAAGCAAGAGGAAGACGTGATGTTGGAAGACCTAGAAGATGTTGGGCTGATGCATTATGAAGTCGGAACGGGCAATTGCCTAATCCCTGGAGTGATGATGATATATATATATTTTTTTTTTGGGGGGGGTGACCTTTTCTTGAAGCTCAGCGAAATGAAGGCATTTTTTAATGGTTATAAGTAAAAGTTCATCCATCCTTTGTATAGGACATATTTTATTTCACAAAAGTTCAAAAAGTTACATCCCTAATATAGACCTATATATATATATATATATATATATATGCAGTCCACCGCTGTGGTCTCGAGGTAGCGTGCTGCCTTGTCACGCAGCGGGCCCGGGTTCGATTCCCGGTAGGGGCAGTTTTTCAGAGTGAGGTTTTTATCGGGGTTTTTCCTCACCTGTAAGACAAATGTCAGGAAAACTTTAAGGCCCAAACGGTCCCCGAAATCATATGGCCATCATCCTTATCATTATCATCATCACCATCCTTCACCGGTGTGGAAAGCAACGGGAAGCTACCACAACTACAATTCCCTAGTAAAGCTGCAAGCATAGCATGAAAATGCTATGTCTGCAGTGAAGGACCTGCCTTAGGACAGAATTACTATGAATGCATATATATATATATATATATATATATATATATATATATATTTATTTATTTATTTATATACAAAGAATGGAAGTAATAATATGTGTTTCCTAATGCCACTTATTGCAATTTTGGTGCCTCAGATTAAGCGCGGATTTATTTGAAATTTAATTCAGGAATCTAGTTCACAATCCAGCTACTAAAAATTGCACATCCTGGCACAGAATGAACATTTTCCAATTAAATTAGTCTAATTTAATTAATTTAACAATTATAATTTTCAATCCCGACAGGTATCGAACCACTCCTGCCAGTCAGAAGCAAGCATTCTACTACTTGAGCCAGATCGGCAGGCTGTGGAAGTAACATAAGTGCGCAGATTTTAAGCCTGAATTTCATGTGGTATGCCTAAATATAATATGTTTTATACATTGTCGGCCGCTAATATAACGGTTTTCTCATGAGGATTACTTTATGCATTGGTGGATTACTTTATTATGGTAGTGAGTGTATGACTTTCACACAGTAAATATGGAACATGAAATGAGACTTTTTTCTTTTGGAATTTTTTGATATGAGAGTCTGTTTTAGCAAAAATTAAATTAGAATAATAAACTAATTAAACATTATTTATTTATATTATGCAAGAGGGACTGACAACATTGCAGGGGTGTATTATTAATAATAATAATAATAATAATAATAATAATAATAATAATAATTATGTATTTATTCTGGTAGAATTAAGGCCACTAAGGTCTTCTCTTCCACTCAACCAGCACAAATTACACGTATGTATTTGACAATATTATATATATATATATATATATATATATATATATATATAGGGTAACAGAGTGGAACCCTTGATAGAGGTCCACTCCAGGGAGTAGGCGCCCCTGCCCTTTTTGTGAGCTCCAGGTCCCACTCGCCCAGTGGGTAGTACCTGGGTAGGGCCCCGTCCACAGGGTTACGTGGGGAGAAGAGAAGTCTCCAAAGCCGTAGTGAAGGCAACTTCTCTAGGAGACGAACACTCCGAAATTCCAGTTCCCTGCCCTCCAGGAAGAGGGGTTTGGCTAGAGGCTGGTAACCTCTACTAGTAAAAAATAACTTACTCATAAACTTCAGCAGAAGAAAAGCCGGATTGATAAACCTTATGACGACCATATAAAATATACTCAAGAATCTTAACATTTAGGTTAAAACAAATAACAGAGGTAATGTTAACAGAAGAACAAAGTGGATTCAGACCAGGGCGTTCATGTATGGATAATATATTTACGATAAAAGAATTTATAAACAAAAGAAGAGAATATAACATGGAAACACACATAGCTTTTATTGATTTTGTCAAGGCATTTGATAAAGTAGACAGAGGAAAACTCTGGACAATTTTAAAAGAAAAAGGAATTCCGAAACACTTAATAGCAGCTATAAAGAGTTTGTACTGGAACACAAATTTTGTTATAAAAACTAGAAATGAAGTAAGTAAAAATAAAATTCATACTAATCAAGGAGTTAAACAAGGATGCAGTGTCTCTCCAGTTTTATTTAACCTATACATCAATGATATAATAAAAAATGAACGAAGAAAAGAACGAAGAAACAAATAAAGGAATAAAATTAGATAAAACACACTACTTGAAAACATTATTATACGCTGATGACCAGGTAATAATAGCAAATACAGAAGACGAACTTCAGAGGAATATTTTTAAACTTATATGTGAACAATATAATCTCAAAATATCCATAGCAAAAACTAAGGTAATGGCATTCCAAGGGAAAAATCAAATCAGATCGAAAATAGTAATAGGAAACAAAATCATAGAACAGGTGAACCATCTCAATTATCTAGGATGTGACATTTCATTTAATTATGATAATGATATAAATAATAAAATAGCAAAATTCCAGGGAATATGTGGTACGATAAAACGAACACTAAATAACAAAACAACAAGAGAGACCCAACTGAAATTTTATAAAATGTTGGCAGTACCGGTACTGCTCTATGGTTCAGAAGCCTGGATACATAAAAAACAAGACCTAAGTAGGATAACGGCGGCAGAAATGAAATTTTTGAGATCTGTTAAAGGGTGCACTAAGGAAGACAGAATCAAGAACACAGAAATAAGACAGGAACTTGAAATATTTGCAATAACTGATAAAATGGATACATATAGACAAAAATGGAAGCAACACATAGACAGAATGAATGAAGATAGATATCCAAAACAAATAACAAAATACAAACCTAAAGGCACCCGAGATGTGGGCAGACCTAGAAAGAGATGGGCTGAAGTCGGAATGGGTCAACAGACCTAATCCATGAATGAAGATGATGATGATATATATATACACTATAATAATTATAAAGAATTAAAATATATTAAATGTTGCAATGGAAAATGTACAAACAACATTTTATACGATGACAATGATAATAACAATAATAATAATAATAATAATAATAATAATAATAATAATAATAATAATAATAATAATAATTATTATTATTATTATTATTATTATTATTATTATTATTATTATTATTATTATTATAGTATAAATATGATAAATTACACGAAACAACACCAATAATATATGTATCTTACACGTATGTATTACATATTTTATTTTTAAAAAAATGTTTAATTTCATTCGCTATCAACTGTATGAATAAAGGCCTCTAAGCAAAATGTGTATATTCATTCAGGCTTATAATTGAGATGATAATGGCATGGAAAAGAGTTGTTAAAGAGCGTAGTTAAATAAAAAACTAGTAACTAATGCATTTCAATTTCCCCTGGTTGCCAGGATAGCTATGATTCCTGGTTAAGTGAGTTTAAAATTCATTGCAGTTGAATGGACATATCTACATTTTTAGTTATGAGCTTATAGGTACCGTAAATAAGAAGTTAATGGAATATTTCTGAGAAGTCTGGCTTGGAAATGCGTCGTACAATAGCTTAATGCACTTCCTTATTGCGCTTTCATAAACCCAGCGGGTTCGATACACTTTGTGCGCGCCTCAACACTATCTAGTACAGATACAGTATTATCCACTTGTACAGCACACATTTTAATGTGACAGTCATTATTAAAACTAAACTCCATGCCGCAACAACCTTAGAAGGCCCTTGACCTACCAGCTGGCTGCTAGCTTCATATCAATATATGCTTATCACAGAAACAGATTTACAGTATTCTATACACAATTTTAATATAATTGCAAAAAGGTACAATATGGAAAACAATACAAAGAAAACTAAAGTGATGGTATTTTGTGGGAAATACCCTATACCTAGCAAAGTTGTTTTGGATGTTGAAATTTTAGAACGAGTAAATTAATTTAATTATTTGGGTTATAATTTAACATTTCAAGATGAAGCTGATATATCAAAGAAAATCACAAATTTCACAAAAACAACGGGGATAATTAACAGTATAATGAAACCATCTTTAGTATAGAAGAACACAAGATTACGGCTTTATAAGGTTTAAGATATGGTAGTGAAATATGGGCAATACGAAGAAGAGATGAAAGTCGAATAACAGCAAATGAGATGCGATTTATGTGTCGTACAGCAGGCTACACAAAGTGGGACCATAAAAGAAATGAGGAAATTATGGAAGAGTTGGATGTAGAACCCATTCTTCACCATATACAAAACTACCAGAACAACTGGAAAACCAATCTTCAACGAATGCCGTCTCATATAATTCCAAAAGTCGTGCTTCGTTACTGCCCCCAAGACAAAAGATTGCTGGGATGTCCAAGAATGCGCTGGATGGAAAATTCCTCTTTGAGACCGTAACAGGCCACACGGCCTAATATTTGCATGGATGATGATGGTAATCACAAAAATGCATGATCGTCCAGCCAATATAGAGATGACATGTGTCCATCTCCAGCCGTTAAAGTTCGTTTTCTCAATCTGGAACCTCTACTTACTGTAGCTGTCAAAATTCCTCACGATACAGGCAGACATCAGTCCTATTCCGGCCGAAATTTCATGTGAAATTTCTTCCCCCTTGGGGATTCAAACCAGCGCAAGTCCCCGTGGCTCTACACCAAGATATGATGCTTTAAACCTCTCTCCTACGGCACGGGACACACATTTTACTCAGAAACTATTTATTTCAGACCTAAGGTTCTTTTACGTTACGCATCATAGCCAAAGAATCCTGTATTGGCGCAGAGGTAGGAAAGGTGCAATGCTGACAGTTCCTATGAGGCAAGAAACTGTTTTATGGAATTTCGGCCATTATGGAACCGATTCCCTCCTAGTGTCCTGAGGAATTTTGGTATTTACAAAAAGTATTGACTCATCCACCGCTATGGTCTCGAAGTAGTGTCCTGCCTTGTCACGCAGCGGGCCCTAGTTCGAGTCTTGGTCGGGATAAGTTTCTTGGATGAGGCTTTTTCGAGGTTTTTCGTTTCCTGTAAGACAAATATCAGGGAGCTTTAACGCCCAAACGGTCCCCTAACATCACATAGCCATCATAACCTGTATTCAATTTCGCCTTGCATTAAGTTAGGATTACGGACTCTCGTAGCGCATCACTGTCATCACCATCATCATCATCACCCATCATATCATCGGGACAGCGTAACCCCGCCTTTCAGGTTCCCCAACCTCAGAAGTGGGTTACAATTACGCCAATACCAAGAGAGATCACCAGAAATGTCGAAATTACAACCTGAGACATTGAATTAAAAAAATAATAAGTATTGACTCCAGATTGGGAAAACAAGCTCGAACGGCTGTGGGATCACATACCACCTCTATACTAGCTGGAGATCGTCCATCTCTGTGACCAGTTGGTAGGTGAAGAGGCTTTCTGGGCCAGTCTCACCATGGATTTTCGTTTACGTTGCGTAAATATAAAATACGTACAAAGTGACCTCACTGCCGGCCTTAGAAGGCCCTTAATGCAGTAGGAGGTTAAGGCTAGCACCTTTCTAGACACTCCGAATGGGATGTCAGTCGGGTTATCAGCCTTGCATGATGGCTACGTTTACTCACAGAACACACATCTGGTAGGCCCTACTCAATTAGTTAGATACTCAGTCGACCCCAGAACCATGGCGCAACCAAAAAGGTAGGTCAGTTTAAAAGTTCTGACTCCATCATGATTCAAACTCCCGACATTCAACTTTAACCAAGTAACTGGAGCAGTTTATAAGTTTGCCAACAGGAAGCTACATTGTATTCCCAAGCGATTCCCAACCAAATAAAAACCAGGCCAATGTTGCTTAATTACGGTGATCGAACGAGAACCGGGGTTTCAACGCGTATTGAAGTAAAATACTGTACTCGCGGTTTTACTTCTCTTCGGAAAGAATCCGACCACAATAAATAAATAATCCGGCTGCGTTTGAACACGGGAACCTGCGGATCATAGACTGAGGAAAGCATGTTATGTAAGAGTTAATATATTGTTATATTGTGCAGACAGAACAATCATAGTGTTTACCTGAGTCACACAAGCAAAACAGCAATAAAATTGTTTTGGTCAGTCTGCGGCTGTTGTTTTCCTGTCGTAAATCACATTGCGTCATCTCACGACAGGCTGATTCTTCTGTCTTTAGACTTTTGAATAACAATCTAAACATTAAACTTTATAAAACGATAGACAATATTTGAATGCAGGCTTTCACGGCCGGTAATCATGATGTTGAGTGATTCCGGGTTCTGTGGCCGTGGTCCATAGTTGGTGTTGATACCAGACGTTTCGCCCTCAACTGCGGAGGGCATCTTCAGTGGCGAGTGCTTCTAGGCGTGTTTCCTGGTCGGAAGCTCTACTTAGAGTGAACGCTGCGGGTGTTGTATTGATACTAGTGGTGGGAGCAGGGTGAGCGGGGCGTGGCTCTTGCTGATTGGCTAATGGTCGTCTCCTTGTTGTCCCTAGTGTTGATGCATTTATTTTCTAGTGTACGGTACCAGGCCTTAGACAGTTTAATACCTTCCTCTTTTCTGTTAATATTTTCCTTATGCTTGTGTATTTCTATAGCCTCTCGATATAATCTAGGGAAATAATAGGAAGTTGAGTTGTGGCTACTAAAACTGTGGAATCATCGAATAGAATCTGGTGTCCATTATTAATGGCATGTTCTGCTACAGCCGATTTATCCATTTCTCCTGTTTCTGCAGTTTCTTTTGTGTTCGGATAAACGTGTGGCGCTATACTTCTTTTTGTGGTCCCTATGTATGGTTTACCACACGAACAAGGAAGTCGATATACGCCGCAAGTGGAGAGAGGTGGCCTTCGCTCAGCTAAGGATCCTCGGCCACCTCTCTCCACTTGCGCGTCGTATATCGACTTCCTTGTTCGTGTGGTAAACCATACATAGGGACCACAAAAAGAAGTATAGCAACCCGTTTATCAGAAACACCAAAGAAGAACTGCAGACAAGGAGAAATGGATAAATCGGCTATGTTTGTGTAGCAGAACATGCCATTATGAATGGACACCGGATTCTATTCGATGGAGACACAAGTTTTAGCCAAAAACTTCCTATTATTTCCCTAGATTATATCGAGAGGTATTTATAGAACTACACAACGCATAAGGAAAATATTAACAGAAGAAGAGGAAGGTATTAAACTGTCTAAGGCCTTGGTACCGTACAATAGAAAAATAAATGCATCAACACTAGGGGACAACAAGGAGACGACCATTAGCAATTCAGCAAGAGCCACGCCCGCCCACCCTGCTCCCACCACTAGTATCAATACAAACACCCGCAGCGTTCACTCTAAGTAGAGCTTCCGACCAGGAAACCACGCATAGAAGCACTCGCCACTATGAAGATGCACTCCGCAGTTGCGGGCGAAACGTCTGGTATCAACACCAACTATGGACCACGGCCACAGAACCCGGAATCACTCAACATCATGATAGACAATATTGCTTGTTGTACTACGGGTGTGAAACATAATCTCTTATATTTAGGGGGAAAACCTAACAGTATTCGAAAATAGCATCCTGAGGCGAATATTCCTGCTCACAATAGATGAGAATACAGAAGCGTCACAATAAACAACCCCATGATTTATATCATTGTGCTTATATTATCAGAGTCACTAATTCTATGAGAATGAGATGGGTTCATGCAGCTGCAATGGAAACCATACTTACAAATATTTAATTTTTTTATTGGGAAACCAATGGAGAAAAGACGACTAGGAAGATCTAGACGTAAGTGGGAGGATAATTTTCGAATGGATAACAGAGATGTGAATTGGATTTTGGTAGCTGGAGATAGGTACAAATGGAGGGACTTCAGAGAATGCGGCATTTAATATGAGTATCAAGGCTAGAAGGATTGTAGTGTACAATTTTTAAACGCTAGATTGTGCACCAGATTTTGAATTAAATTACAATTCTCTCGACACATGTTGAGAAAGTATATGAAACTGTTGATATTAATTCGTTCATTGGATGGGAACATTAAACCTGGGGGCCCCCTTAATCATTTTCGATGGAGTAGGCTAAATGGAGGCACCGGGTTTCACTTTGTCACTTATTTTCATCATCAAAATACTACAAACATTCACTTAAACGTACAGTCATCACATCTTTTCTCTCTACATAGTATAAGTATACATTATATATCCATCCATAGTAATTCTATCCGAAGGCAGGTCCTTCACTGCAATCATAGCATTTGCATGCTATGCTTGCAGCTTTACTAGGGAATCGTAGGTGTGGTAGCTTCCCCGTTGCTTTCCACACCGGTGAAGGATGATGATAATGATAAGGATGATGACGGCCATATGATTTCGGAGACCGTTTGGGCCTTAAAGTTTTCCTGACATTTGTCTTATAGGTGAGGAAAAACCTCGATGAAAACCTCACCCAGAAAAACTGCCCCGACCGGGGATCGAACCCGGGCCCGCTGCGTGACAAGGCAGCACGCTACCTCGAGACCACAGCGATGGACACACACACACATTATATATATATGAGATCTGCCAAAAATTGTGTGTAAACTAAAAATATATCACATTAATGCCATCTATCCGCCAGGTGCGAAACCCGAAACAGGAAAAAGTGTTGTGGGTGGCATTGGAAATTACACACAATTACAGATTAAGAGCGTAGCATATTCCTTTGACAACATTTTGAAATAGTAATATTGTACTTATTGTAGTCTTCATAGATCATCCAATATGTGGGCACATCATCACTATGACAGTGCGATTTTGCCCGAAATAGGAGTATAGACGCCATTTCTTCTTGTACGTGGTAGTGTGCGGACGTGTTTCTAGCTCTCGAGAACAGTGCGGTGTTGTCATATTGTAAAAATAATGCAGGACATGAAGAAAATGCTGGAAGAGATGAGGAGAGAGATGGCCCAGGGATTCCGAAAGACGGAGGACATTGTGTCTATGGTAAACTCTGTCGTGGAGAGGGTTCAAGAAATAAAGGTAGCCTGGAGTAGTATGGAAGACACAGTTAGGTGGCTAGAAGAAAAAATTGACTATCTAGAAAATCAATCTAGAAGGAACAATATTGTGTTGTATGGTGTGGGGGAAGAGGAGAACGAGTCTTGGGACACTACGGCGATTATAATAGAGACAGGCACTACATTTACCCGTTATCGTTGGTATGGGATCCATTACCTGACAGCCGGATCAGCTGACCCAGAGATTTTTTACCAGGTTTTCTACTCCCCCTCCTCCTTTTTAAAACGGTATTGGGACCGTCTCTTTTTTTTTTACAGAAACTCATCACAGCGTATACTCCAATGCATCAACGCTGAGCAATGGGTTTTTAGAATCAATCTCCATGTGATAAACTTACTTCAAAATGACAACCTCATGGAACCTGGAATAAGCAACAGCCGCATAATTGTACTTAAGTATGTACTTTTACATCTCAGGTAATTACGCGCATTTCAAATAATATTACACTGTATGTGTGAAAGGACCGATAAATATTGCCCACGGCTTTACTTTCCTTCCGAAAGAAACATACGTTGAAATTATACTTCGTAATTTTAATATATACACATTATTTAATTGTGAAATACTTACTTACTCACTGGTACTATGGCCGCGCGGACATAAGCTCTCCATACATCCCTATCCTGAGCTAATGCTTTCCAATCATTCCCTGTATAATCTACTTCCCTCAAATCATAGTTAATGTTATTCTCCCACCTCAATCTTAGTCTACCAAGTGGGCGTTTTCCCTCTAATTTTCCTACAAGAAGCCTCCATGCACATCTTTCATTCCCATACGTGCCACATGTCCTGCCCTCGCTGTATACTAGACTTAACTGTTATTATATATGGCTTCTTATAAAGACCATGTAGTTCATTGTTATGTAGTCGTCTCCATTCTCTTGTCTGTTCATCTCTCTTTGGTCCAAAAATGTCCCTAAGTATTTTATTCAAATAGTCTAATTAATTCCTACGGTCTCAATGGACTGATTACAATGAACAACTCTGGTTCAGAAAATCCCGGTTCAAAACTGGCCACGGTGAATGGATTATTAAGTGCGTAAAATTAATGAATAGATATTATTGGAAAGTGAAATAAAGACATCGGTACCATGTCCTAGGAGCACGCCGTAGCGTAGTGGTTAAGGCACTGTGCTACAAGCTGGAAGGTCGAGGGTTCGAGTCCCGGTGGGGTCAGGATTTTTAAACTGACCCAAACCCTCTGGCGGCACTATGACCCTGGGGTCGACTCAGCCTCTAACGGAAATGAGTACCAGACGCTTGTTCTGGGGTAAAAGCGGACGCCACGCAGGGCTGACAACCCGGCTGACATCAAGTGTCAATTGTCCAGAAAAAGTGGAAGCCTTAACCTCCCACTACCCCAAGGACCTCCTGAGGCCTGTAGTGGGATTACTTCACTTTTTTACCACGTCCTAGCTTTACGCCACTCAAAAGAAGTTCAAGCCTGAAATAAGAGGCCTCTTAGCAGTATGTGTCTGCTATTTCACGCCTAGGTTTCAATTGCGATGCTAATAGTACCCTGATCTGTTATAGAACGTCATTAAACATTTAACTACTGTTACTGCTCAAGTTTAGATTCTTCTAACTCACTGGCACCATTGAACCATTGCACAGACATAAACTTTCTCCATACATCTCTATCCGTATTTAATATGTTCTAATTATTCCATGCACAATTCACATTCTCAAATCATGGTGCATGTTAACCTCCCATGTCACTCTTGGACTACCAACTGAGTGCTTTTCCTCCGGTCTTCCTACAAGACGTTTCCTGCCCCTCTTTCATTCTCTTCTTGCCCATCGAAGTTTACTAGACTTAATTGTTGTTACTGACTGTGGTTTCCCTTATAGTTTATGTACATCTCAATTACGTAGATTTCGCCATTCGTGTGTCTGTTCGTCTATCTTTACGTAGTCCAAACATTTTCCTAAGCACTTTATTCTAAAATAAAAATCTAATGCCATTATTAAGTTGTATATCATATCTCAAATTGGAT
The DNA here is from genome assembly GCA_030220185.1 of Diploptera punctata. Lineage (NCBI taxonomy): Eukaryota > Metazoa > Arthropoda > Insecta > Blattodea > Blaberidae > Diploptera > Diploptera punctata. Next base: position 102,844 of record JASPKZ010009590.1, read on the forward strand.
TAGAATACCAAAGAAGACTCTTAAATGGACGATGTTATGCATCAATCGGCTAAGCGTCGTTGAAAATATTTTGATTTAATCTTTTACACTGGCTCATGAAGTAAGTGTACACTCACTTTTAGCACCAAATCTTTAAATAGCCTATAGATAGCCTTATTAAAAAATGCAAACGTCATCAGTCCTATCAGAGAATTTGTGTTTCGCAATAAATGGCTATGAAACTAAATCTTCATAAGTAATGCCACGAGTGATTTCCAAATTATCGATAAATTCACGACTCACGAAGTGAGGAGTGAATTTATCTAGAGAATTTGGAAATCAAGAGTGGCATTTGTTAGGACTATTTAACGAATAAAATTAAGCTGTTCACTCACAAATCATCATTTTTAACTATAGTTATTTTAAAATATTTATATATTTAATGTAAACGGCGATGTTTGAAAACAAATGAGAAATGATAGGTACGCTTCACCTGCTTCGTTTGTTTATCACTGCAACCAGATCATACTATTTATTGCCAAAGGAACGCAATATTGTAAGAATGCTCTCTAGTGAGAAAAAATGAAACACATCAAACTGTATATTAATTCATTTCTGATGTTGTACGATGTAAATATGACAATTATATTTTTCTGGATTATTACCTGGGAATAAATACAGTTAAGAAAGTGCAACAGTGGTTTCTTTTTTTGGTGGTATAATAAATTTCTACAAATATTTTTATATTAACTCCTGCAAGTGCTATGTGTTGATATATATGCACTATATATACAATCTGGTAGCCGTATTTCTTGGCGAATCAGTCACTGCAAAATAATGGTCAGACCTGTTCAGAATAATAAAAAGGAGGAGCTTTCTTTAATGTGGTAAATTTAACACTGATAAATATTTCGTGAAACACGACTCTGATTGGTTGTAAAACAGAAATCATTGAAACGTGATTGGTCATTGACTCCCATTTGGGGCATGAGTTAAATAGTCATAAATACTAATCTAAAATTTGCATTATGCAGCCCTGAAAATATAAACGTATCTTCTCTCTCACTGCAGGTAGGTAAGAGTTTTATTTATTGTGAGAATCGTATATTTTCCGTACATGAAGACCATGTAGTCCTATTTTTTAAACATACTCACTCACACTCACTCATTGGCACTATCAAACCCGTAGGTTCACGGCCGCACGGACATAAGCTCTCCATACATCCCTATCCTGAGCTAATGCTTTCCAATCATTCCTTGTATAATCTACTTCCCTCAAATCATAGTTAATGTTATTCTCCCACCTCATTCTTGGTCTACCAACTGGGCGTTTTCCCTCTGGCGTTCCTACAAGAAGCTTCCATGCAAGTGTTTCATTCCCCAAACGTGCAACATGTCCTGCCCATCGCAGTCTACGAGACTTAACTGTTCTTATTATATCTGGCTTCCTATAAAGACCATGTAGTTCATCTATTATTTTTTAAACATAGAGATAAAAAATCAGAGGTCATTGTAATATGCGACGGTGTTAGGAGATCCACTGTTCAGTTAGTAAAATTCGTTCTCCTATATTTTTTTTGTGAAATGAAATGTGTATATTATTTCTAAATTTCTTCTATGATAATTTTAATATACATAAATTTCCAATGTGAATAATTAATATTAAAAATATCAAATAAAGTATTTGTATTATTTACTATTGTTCCACTTATTTTAAATATTGTTTATACTTACATAAGCATATTATTAGCCATTTAAAACGTATTATAGTTTAAAATAAAAATGTAGTGTGCAAGTTGATGGATGTCTATCCATATTTTTTTTTACTCTAAGGAATACAAAAAATTATTTCACAAAATTGTTGCAGCATGCCGTTTTTTTTTTCGTTTTTTGTACGTTCTGTAATTGTATGAATAAATTGGATTTATTTAGAAAACATTATTTATTTAGCACGCACATTTCATAATGTAATTTGTATGAAGTATTACAAAACAATACAATATATAAACACGTATCAGTAATAAGTGTAATTTGCACACAAATACTACTAATATTATGATGCAATATTTTACATCAATTGAGTATACGCATTATCTTGACGCTTCGCTGATTGATACATAATAAAATATCCCATACTAATGTGCATCAATAGCGTAAACGCCCTCTTGCGGTGCTTAACTCATTGATGCAGAACTACCATTATGACATCATTCTCATTACGTCTACTGTAAGTGCCAGTATTGAAATATTGACCGTTAAAAATAAATATAATTTGTTTTTACTCATACAGTATGAATCAGTGTATACAATATTATCGCAAAAGCGATTATCAAGTGAGAAATACATATTTAAATAGTTCTTGCTAGAGTTTAAAATGTAAAAAAAAAAACTTAGACGTATTTTTCTCGAAACTTACATAATGACACATAGCCAGTTGATGCACAATGCCGTCCAAATTATGGACTATCGAAAAGAAGGGGCGAGGTATACCCAGGTAATGCTGGATTGATGAATAGAGAAGGTTTATGGGAACAATGGATCTTACGGAGCCTTCTGAAGACTAAAAAGCACGAGTTGAAGGAGAACCACTGTATTGTGGAATATTACTAAATAAATTAATCAGTATATTTAGCCATTTGTCCGTTCATATTCATAAAATTTGAGGCATAAATTTGCGATCTGATTTATGTTACGGAGTTTCATTCATTTGTGTTTTGAGAAAGGAAACAAATAAAGATATGTTACTACGTAAATAGGAAGCTGATAATGATATGATTTCATCAGAAGATGGAAAGTTACGCGACCTGCGTCTGCTTGTATTAATCATCGCACATCAGTTTCTAATTGTGTTAATTAATCACAAGACGATCGGCCAGTCGTCTTTCGCTGACTCACTGTCAAAACGTTCTATATTTACAGGTGGTTCCTAAGGTGTTTCAAATCCAGGCACCAATCAACGTAACTTTTTATTTTTAGTTTTTCAGTCAAGTAAAATCATAGCTTGAAATAAATTTCATTACAGAACTAATCCCATCAAAATAATCATGGCTCAGATTTAAATTACATAAATTATTAATTACTAAATTACTAAAAATTACTAAAATTATAGGTTGAAAAAGGGTGAGGGGGAGGAGTAACACCTCGTAAAAAAACCTTGGTTCAGCTTGCCCAGCTGATAGTACCTTGTGAGGGCCCCTTGCCAGGGTTACGGTGAAGACCTCAATAGCAGATACAGCGGAGAATGGGTCCTTCGGTACGGTGTACCTGACGGAAGAGGCAACTCTACGTCTACTGCTTTGTAGATTGACAAACGGGCGGATGGGGTTCGTTAGTCCTGCAAGACAACCCATCTAGGAGAGACAACTCCGAAATAAAACGGGGCAGGCTGAGCTCTGGAGCTGAGTGAAGGCGATCAGCCTAGGGAGGAAACCCCGAATAATAAACCCGCCATGAAAACGGGCTAGCAACCCACTTCAAGGTGTATCTTATACAATGCTCGCTGTCCCAAGGATCAAGCCTCGGATCAAAGACGGAAACAAAATACGACAAACGCTAGGAAAAGGTCTACGATTTGGAGCTAAAGAAGATAGACCAATGGACGAGAGAAGAACAAGAGGAAGACTTGCCAAGAGATGGATAGACAGTGAATGTACATCCAGTACGTCTTCCTCCGAGGAGTGATTTTGGAAATAAACAGGATGAAAATCCTACAAATTAAGTTTAAGAAGAAGAAGAAGATTAATTACTATTTTATTTACTGACGTCCTTCATCAACTTAGGTCACTAACATCCGATTACAAAATATGGATGTGAATCAGCTAATACATTTTCCCCCAAAGAGCTCTTATTAAAGACTTAAAATACTTTATGTGATAAATGGATCAATATTGTTAGGAGGATCTATAGCAATACAAAAGCTAAAGTAAAAATACAGAAGAAATTAACAGAGGAATTCACAGTGAATAAATGCCTTAAGCAGGGATGCAGTTTATCGCCAATTAATTCTTTTTAAAATTTATCTAGACCAGGATCTTAATTTATGGTAAAAACTGTTCTGAAATGGGTATTCCCATAGGAAGAAAAATACTACATTCGTTATTGTTTGCAGATGATCAAATACTTTTTGCAGGGGATGATGATATGAGATATATGATAAATAAACTAATGGAAGAATATACAAAATGGGGACTGAATATAAATTTACAGAAAACTGAATATATATATTTGGGAAAGGATGTGGATTACCTCATACTCGAAACAGGGAAGATAAAAAAGAAGTGAAATTTTTAAATATCTTGGGTCAATAATTACATGTTTAGGTACATGTGAAAGAGATTTACAGACTAAAATTGCAATGGCAAAAAATGCAACTAAGACATTACATGGAATAATTTGGAACAAAAATATTACAAAGGAAACTAAAATGAAAATTTAAAAGACCATAATACAGAATATTTTATCATATGGAAGTGAAACTTGGTCTTTGACGGAATTACAAAAGAATAAAATTAGAACAGTTGAATTTGATTATTTTAGAAGAAGCTTCCAAAAAACAATACAGGATAAAATAAGAAATGAATTCCTTTGGAGAGAAATGAATGTCACCACATCTGTTGTTAAGAGGATTGAAAATCAAACTCTTAAATGGTATGGCCATGTACAAAGAATGGAAAATTAAAGATGACCAAGAAATATATACCAATTATCACCCCCTGGAAGAAATGAACGTGACAGACCAAGATGGAAATGGAAAACCTATGTCAGAACTATAATGGATGATAGGAATTTGGAAGAAGGAGATTGGAATGATAGAAATAAATGGAAAAAGACGGCAAACCTATAAGTGGGGGAAAGCCGAAGAAGAAAAAATAACTCTAAGATAAGAGATCCATCCTTTTTTCCATTAAGAAGGAAGTATTTTTTACACACTTAAAATCCATCCACATCTGCCGTATTTTTACTTGGACCCTCGGAACAAAGGCTAAAGTAAAAAAGGTAAAGGTAAAGTGATCCCACTACTGGCCATAGGAGACCCTTGGGATAATAAGAGGTTAAGGCTCCCTCTTTTTCTAGACTACCGGCACTTTATGTCAGCCGAATTGTCAGCTCTGCGTGTCGACCGCCTTTACCCCCAGGACAAGCGTCCGGTACTCATTTTCATTAGAGGCTGAGTCAACACCAGGGCCATGGTGCCACTAGAAGGTTTGGGTCAGTTTAAAAATCCTGACCCCACCGGGACTCGAACCCTCGACCTTCTGGTTTGTAGCGTACTGCCTTAACCATTACGACGTGCTCCAAAGGCTATAGTAATTGAATTATTTGATGGTAGAATAGCTTTACTTCTAATCTCAGCGCTGTTTCTTATTTGAGACCCCGCAACACGCCACTGTAATCATATTTATTTCCTTGCGTCCTGAAAATCTACATACTCTTAAATGTCCGAGATACATTCTAGAGAAAAAAATAAAAACTTTTTACCTTCATAACAGTGAAACCCCATATTTTAGGAATTATATATCTCTAGATATTTCAAGTTTCTCTTTTAATTAAAATCACTCTATTCCTTGTTTAGATGCAGAAATTATAATATAAATTTAATATTAAATGAAAACAGAAATTCTATATATTAAGCTGAAAAAAAAAAGTCCACCGCGTGACAGGCTTAGAAGTTCCTTGGCCTACCAATCGACTGATTACATCTTATCCAGAGCGGGTTAATCTACACGGTGGCAATCATTCAGCCAGCACAGGTGACATGTGGGCAGCATATCCGGCTCCCCAGCCGTTATAGCTGGTATTTCGAACCTGGGACCGCTACTTATCGTAGCTACCCAAATTCTTCACGATGCTGTGCGGGCACCGATCCCATACTGGCCGAAATTCTATGACCATTTTTTTCTCTCTTATGGATAATTGAATCAGCGCCAATTTTCGTAGCTTCGCCAAGCATCATGTCTTAATCCACCATTAGTATGATTAAATCTAGTTTTAAACTAGAGGGAGGGGCGGGAGAAATCTTGTTAACGGTACGAACGTCTACTATTCCACTGGGATGAAAGGCAAGCTTCCTTTATCATTTAACTAGAAGAAGATAGTGAGCATTGTTTAGTATCACCTCATAAGAAGCTAGATCTAGCTGTGATGTCACAGTGAATACTCAAAAACGAAAGTTGTACTATGCAGACTGTTCCAAAATAAACTGCAATATTTTATGGTTAAACTCTATACATATACATAATCCAAACTTTAGTGATGCCGCATTTTGACTACTGTGACGTTCTACTAACTGACATAAGTGACGGATTGTCGGACAAACTGCAGCATGTCCATAATATGTGTATCAGATTCATATTTAATGTTCGAAAATACGATCACATTTCTCCATTATTCCACGAATTGTCATGGCTACATCTAAAAGAGAGAAGAAAATCGCACTGTCTAATTCTCCTATTTAAGATCCTACATACCTCGATTCCCAATTATTTATCATCCCGTTTCCAGTATCTATCCTCAAACCATAACTTAAACACAAGATCACAACATAGTCTCTTACTTAATATACCGCAACATAGGACATCACATCACTCCATGTCATATACCATCTCCACTTCTCGCAACTGGAATTCCCTACCACAAGAAATAAGGGGCTGCCGGATATTGGCAACTTTTAAAAGAAATCTAAATTTATATTTGCTCTAAACTCGACTTCATTATTATCCAGTGTAAGATATATATATATTAATTGGTGTTTCCCGTATAATGTATCATATTTATATTATTATTATTATTATTATTATTATTATTATTATTATTATTATTATTATTATTATTATTATTATCGTATCATTATTGTTATTACCCTATAAAATGTTGTTTGTACATGACATTTACATTGCTACATTTATTGTATCTTTAACTGTTTATAATTAGTATAGTGTATATCTATATTTGTCGAATATTTATTTGTATTTGTGCTGGTTGAGTGTAAGAGAGGGCCTTATGGCCTTAACTCTGCCAGAATAAATAAAGTATTATTATTATTATTATTATTATTATTATTATTATTATTATTATTATTATTATTATTATATATAGGACTCATCAACAAAGGTCTAGAAATGGAAAATTTATTGAATTATCTGTTAAAGTGAGTGGATTATTCAATAGATTGACTTCGCCTCCCCATGGCGTTTTCTCGTTGGGATTAACTAACACATGATTATACAGTCCTTTCCTTGCACCTGGAAACCCTTTATAATATTCACAGTCAGAGATATGTTCAATAATTAAAAGGAAGGTACTTGATCAGTCCCCAAAATATGAACTAAATCGAATTAATAAATATACCCCCGCCGTAACAAGGGTTGAAGAATATTCTGAGGCCGAAAAAAAACTAGGGAAAGAATTCATTTTTGAGTGTTTTTTTTCAATTATTGGTCGAGTTTTTGCCATTAACTGCGAAAGTACCATGTCCTATATGTCCAGAAATATTGTAAATTATTTTCTAATTAAAAATAGCAGGCGTATTGTATGTTATACAGTAAGGGAGTGTTTAAATGAAGAAAATTTCATATTTGTTTACTCTAAAACTAAAACAGATAAATCTATAATTAGAATTTTAATTGGTTGAGATGGATTGGGATTAGTTTCATATTGTTTAGTGATTTATTATCAGAATGTAAAATTTCCATTATTAGTCTGTCCCGCCATGGAATTAATAGGTTCCATGTAAAGTTTACGGATTCAATATGATCGGCATTTTTAAACTGGTCAAAAATTTTGGTCCTAAGGTTGGCTCGTTCTCTGAGAGAAATGAATAACAAACTCATGTTCTGGGAGTAATGGAGGACGCCACGAAGGGTTGACATCTCACAGTGATTGTCTTCAAAGGGCTCCTAATTCCTGTATTGTAATCACTTTTCCTGTTTGTTGAAAACGTGTTAAATGGTGGCACCTGCACAAACATTGACCTCTATTTTACAATATTTATACCCTGTGACGCCACAGAGTACTGTTAACCACCAGCGTGTCATAGCGTTATAGTACAATCACACCAACACTGAGCCTGCCTCCTGGTTAGCGAGTAAGGGTTTGTTTCACCAACAGTGGTAACTGTATTACGCCAGTTTTCCCCATATATAATACATAGCTTAAACTGGCGTTAAAGAGTTACCTCTGTTGGTGAAACCGACCCTAAAAGTTCGATACCCTGGTGAGTATCTCTCTTAGGCTTAATATTATGTTTTTTTTAAAGAGTAAACAATTAAATATTCCACCGCTGTAGTAAATCTGTATCATCGTTTTATCGGTCGCAATGGGCCTGGTTTCGTTTAACAGTAGGGACCAGTTCCTTGGTTGGGGGAGGTATTTCGGATTTCCCTTCAATTATGGGATTTTTTTAGGAAATAAACCCAATGGGTACAACTTGGACACTACACACACCCAGTCCCAAGGTTGAGATTTTAAAAATCCCTTACCCCGCCGGGAATCGAACCCGGGTCGCCGGAGTGGAAGGTAGGGACTCTACCAACTACGCCACAGCGACGGACTAATTATGGGATAATTGAAGCTAAATTTAAGGCCCAAATAGTACCCAAATACCACTGGCCATCATAACAATAGTTTTTCTTCACTTGTAGGATAATTATAAGTAAACTTTAAGGTCAGAATAGTGTCCAAACACATCTGGCCATCATAACCATCCGTACCATATTTACCTTGTTTTCTATGAATATATAAGTGAATGGACACCTGCTGGATTAACTCTCTTAGACCTAATAGTATGGATTTTTTAAAGAATGAATATTAGGCCTAAATATTCCACTACTGCAGTATAAGCGTATTATCGTTTCCTCCGTCGCAATGGGCCTAGTTTCGATCACCAGTTCGGACCAGTTCCCTGGGTGTGCTTTTCGGAATTTTCCTTCACTTTAGAAGAACTGTTAGTAAAGAGACAAATAGTACCCGAACATCACTTGTCCATCGTAATAATATTTTTTCTTCACTTTTAGGGTGGTATAAGTAAACGTTAAGGCCGAAATAGTGCTCGGACACAATCTGGCGATCATGTCATATTTACCTTGTTTAGTATGAATATATAAGTGAATACTGTCTCCTGCACAAGAATGGATCGGGTTAAAGAATGAAGATATAAGAACGGAGTTAAATATATATCCATTAAATGATAAAATCAAAGGATATAGAGAAAAATGGTTTAGACATGTAGAAAGAATGAACTTAACAAGATTACCAAAAGCAGCATTTAACTACAAGCCAAGAGGTTCAAGGAATGTAGGAAGGCCAGTGAAAAGATGGACAGAACAACTGTGAGGCGGAACAGGCATTTTGCCTAGCCCGTGAAGTGAAGAAGAAGAAGATGATGTGTCTTGATCTGATTTTGGTGTTGTCTAGGAAGTTGTCTTGACATTGAGTAAAACTCATCCGGGAAGTCACCCATGTCCTTGTGTGGTTAAACGGTATATGATTCCGGCCGATTGTGGTGATGTGGAGCACGTGAAAGTGCTCTCTCAGAGAGAGAGAGAGAGAGAGAGAGAGAGAGAGAGAGAGAGAGAGAGAGAGAGAGAGAGAGAGAGAGAGGAGACAAATGTTGAGTTGGAATTTTATTCATCAGGCTCCATTAATCATTTCATAAAATAATTACAATTAAAATGAGTTGCATTTACACAAAACACATTAATGCATACACAATAGATAACCACGGTCCAATGGTACGCATAGACAAACATACTATTTATAGATAAGTGGCATAAACCAGTGTTTTTTTTTAAACCTTAATAGTATTATGTCCACCGCTGTGGTCTCGAGGTAGCGTGCTGCCTTGTCACGCAGCGGGCCGCGTTCGATCCCCGGTCTGGGCAGTTTTTCTGGGTGAGGTTTTTATCGGGGTTTTTCCTCACCTGTAAGACAAATGTCAGGAAAACTTTAAGGTCCAAACGGTCCCCGAAATCATATGGCCATCATCATCATCATCCTTCATCGGTGTGGAAACAACGGGAAGCTACCACACCTACAATTCCCTAATAAAGCTGCAAGCATAGCATGAAAAAGCTATGATTGCAGTGAAGGACCTGCCTTTGGGCAGAATTACTATGGATGGAATAGTATCATACAAAGTGAGGTTGGGAAGTGGTTTTTACAGAAGTAAGGAAATTATTAAAACCCGAACGATAGCGAGGTTTTTAATTTCCGAGATGCTGTAAATAACTTCAAAAACGTGTGTTCTACATTATTTTTGGCATGATGGTGTTTTCAAAATAATAAATAATAGTAAAATAATAACATATTTGTTGGAAATATTTGCATTCATTATAAACAACTGACTGACGTTAGCAGTCTGGCCAATGTGTAACCTATACGGTAAATGCCGAAAATAATTTAGTTGAGAATATAGCAGATCGTGACACCAATGAAACATAAAATAGCGGAAAGTACGAATTTATTGTTTTATTTTGTTTCAAATGAAGTTCAGTTCATTTAAAATGCAGTTATTTGTTTCGTATAATGCATATTAACACTAACTTTTGGATATATTTTTGTATATGCATTGTACGTAGTATACATAAAGGGCAGTGGCTTTACTTCCCGCCCTAGGTGGGTAATTTGTAATATTTACAGTACAGTTATTTAGTTATTTATAGGTTAGGAAACTGAACTTTCAATCATGGTCGCCATTCCTGTACGACAGAACTCAGTATCGTGCAAAAACATATGTTTATACTATTGCTTTATTATCGTATCGTTAATCAAGTTTGCGAAGAAGGAACAGACTGGTTAATCATCATCCAGGGATTAAGCCTGTTGGCTCGTTCTGGTTTAATGAAAGCTATAATTGTTAAAATTGTTCAGACCATCTTCTGTGTGGGCATCCAACATTTCTCCTTCCGTGCGGTTTATAATTTAGCAATAATTTTGGAAATATTTCCTCTGGCATTCTATCAATATGTTCTTTCCAGGCGTTCCTATATTTAATTTTTCGGTCTGTAAGTTTGAAAATATTTAGTTCCTTTCTTATATATTAATTTATTTTCTTACCCAGCAGAGTATATCTTGCTATATTTCTTAAATATCTCATCTCAGCTGCTTCCAATCTTTGTTCTTGTCTTTTAGTGAACGTCCAACATTCTGATCCATACGGGTTAATGTTACTACATACGAGACTGCGGCTGGACCAGTTAAGGCCAAAACACGCCTTTCTGCTGGAAAGGTCCTTGCGACTCTTTTTTTTTTTTTTTTTTGGGACTCTGAAGGAGTTTTGCTAGTGGATTTCCTTCATGAACGACGAACAGTGAATGCAGAGTACTACTGCCGGCTTTTGGACGAGACAAAAGCAGCATATCGCAACAAGCGCCGCCGGAAACCGATCCGAAATGTGATTGTGCTGCATGACAATACAAGGCCACACACTGCTCGGTTGACACAAGAAAAACTGACGAAAATGCATTGGACACCTCTGGAACACCCTCCTTACAGCCCAGATTTGTCACCCTGTGACTACCATTTGTTTTGGCCACTGAAAGAAGACCTGGGAAGAAGGCGGTTTGGTGACAATGCAGCGGTAGAGGAGTTCGTGCGCAACTGGCTGACTACACGTCATCCCTCATTCTTCAAGGACGGCATCAAAAAGTTGCCAACTCGATGGAAAAAGTGTGTTGAAAATGCAGGAGACTATGTAGAAAAAGGAGGTGGTGGTTTTGTGTTTTTTTTTTGTTAATTCAATAAAATTGTAAACAATAATTCCGGTTTATATTTGATTCACCCTCGTATTCTCTTTCTCTAAATGCAGTATAGATGTGGTATGGCAAAATATATTGAAGCGTCTGTAAATAAACAATTATATGAATAAAGGAAGTATAGTTAACATACTGAACATTTCAATATGCTTAATTTTATGGCAGCCATTTTCTGACTTTTGTTCATGCAATCAATTTGCATTATATTATCCCCCACGCATGCGCTTAGCGTGCGTCAAATGTCACACCTACATCTCATTAACAAGACAAATTTATAACGCAGAGAAAAATATTGACAGGTAACCATGGTAACCAATTACCCATTGAATAAATAACATGGATATACATTAGTGTTCTAAAGTAACGGTGATGATGCATTTTAGGACAGCTTCAAACTTTTTAAAAACATTACATGTTTTTTAATTCACCTGTTAAAACAAACGTCATGAAAGTCTAAAGTCCAAGTTGTCTCTGAACAACATAATCACGCTATCGTATTCACCTTTTTTGATATGAATGTATGAATGAATGGTATGCCTTGTTTTAAAATATTCGTATTGTCTCAAAGGTGACTCTCAAATTGACTTCAGTACTCATCCGGGGAGGTCACTGTGTGATCCAGAGTATAAAAATAGTTTTTTTTATGACAGGTCGTGTCTCTGTAAGAGCCGGGAAGCGTGAGTAATGTAAAATTACCTACAAAGAGGTAAGTTCAACTAAGAAAAAAGAAAAGAAAGAAAGTGGTGTGGGTTCCTGTAACTAAGAGGCGCGTCCTCGGATTACAGATACAGTTTTAATAATTGTAAAACAGTACCTGATATCTCAGTCGTCCTCAATAATTTGCAGTGTTGTTTTGTAGGAGGTTTTTCGATAACTTATGTATCATCATCTGCTTTCATTTTGGTACTTACTGTTGTTGGTAATTATTTTGTACAGAGAGTTTATGCTGGGTATGTTCTCATTCAGCAAGTGTTTATTTGTGGTTTCCTTGATGATTTCTCGTTCAGCAGGTGTTTATTTGTGGTTTCCTTGATGATTTCTCGTTCAGCAGGTGTTTATTTTTAGTTCTCGTTCAGCAGGTGTTTATTTATGGTTTCCTTGATGATTGCTCGTTCAGCAGGTGTTTATTTGTGGTTTCCTTGATGATTTCTCGTTCAGCAGATGTTTATTTGTGGTTTCCTTGATGATTTATAATTCTCTTCTCGAAGAATTAGAAATCATCAAGGAAACCACAAATAAACACCTGCTGAACGAGAACATACCCAGCATAAACCCTCTGTACAAAATAATTACCAACAACAGTCAGTACCAAAATGAAAGGAGAAGATGATACATAAGTTATCGAAAGGCCTCCTACAAAACAATACTGCAAATTATTGAGGATGACTGAGATATCAGGTACTGTTCTACAATTATTAGAACTTTAACACAGTAACCTCAACGGAGTTTCATAACGTATTTTAAAAACATTGCTTCAGATACAGTATGAGGGTTATGGGAGGAAAACTTAAGTTCAATGTCATCTACACTTAGAGACTCAATACTAATAAAATTCATTGTTTAAAACCGTGGAGGTGAATAGTCATAAAATAAAATAAAGTTAAAATGTACCTTTTTATGTCAGAGCCCTCGTCCTCAACTTATAAAATATGTATGCTTTTTTGTCTGAAGGCCTTTCATAATCTCTATTCCATCTTCAGCAGATATCGTCAGGAAGAAGCTTTAGTCACGGACAACACTACATTAGAAACAGCACCGAGAATATCAAGTAATGTAGCGAAGAAAGACCTGCTGAAGATGGAATATAGATTCTGAAAGGCATTGAAAGGCATTGAAACAAAAAAAAGCATACATATTTTATAATTTAATACACAAGTGATCTTCTTGGTGATATAATATTAAAATATATATGTAGTCAATATGCCCATTTCACCAATTAATGTTTTAAAATGGTCAACAAGTTTCTACAGCCAAGCTATCATTCTCAAGACCAGATATTGACCATTTTAAAACATTAATTGGTGAAATGGGCATATTGACTACATATATATTTTCATATTTTATAAGTTGAGGACGCCGGCTCTGACCTAAAAAGGTACATTTTTAACTTTATTTTATTATTACGCTTAGACTTCATAATGGTTCTTTTATTAATGGTTTCACAATAAGAATTTTGAAAATATTTCTGTCCCTATTCGAGCTACATGATCTGTCGATCCTACTCTTAGGGTCGGTTTCACCAACATAGGTAACTGTATTACACCAGTTTCCCCTTGTATAATGCATAGCTTAAACTGGCGTAATACAGTTACCTATGTTGGTGAAACCGACCCTTAATAGCTATCACAATATAGTATTTGCCACAACGATGTATAAAACATAATTCTCTCATTATGGACCTTCAACCATCTCTATTGTAATATTTTATGTGGCCGCCAAATAATTAATAATAATAATAATAATAATAATAATATATAATAATAATAATAATAATAATAATAATAATAATAGATATATCATCAGTTGATTAATGTCTCTGACATCGTCCGATTCCTAATAGCCAATTTTGTCGGTCCTCCTTGTACTGTAGATGTTTCTCCTTCATGTGCAAATTTATTCTCTGACTCCAGAAGGTTTTAGGTGTTCCTCTACCTCATCTTCTCTCAGGTATAATAATAATATTAATAATAATAATAATAATAATAATATAGGGGATGATTGAAAAACATTAGCTCAGGATAGGGATGTATGGAGAGCTTATATCCGCGCGGCCATGAACCTATGGGTTCGATAGAGCCAGTGAATTAGTTAGTTAATGATAATGATAATAATAATAATAATAATAATAATAATAATAATAATAATAATAATAATAATAATAATAATAATAATAATAATAATAATAATAATAATAATAATTACCAGCATTACAATTTTATGGACAGAACTTCTGACTACAGTTATGGGGGTCCGGATTCGTTTCCTGGTCAATCCACAGGAATCTTTCCTTAAAGGGAATCATTTCCTGTGGTAGGAAATAGTCTGAAATGTACTTTAAGTTTAGGTTGACGGAGTTTCTGGTACTTATTTATCATTGTCACCCCATTATATCGTCGGAGTAATGTAACTCCGCCTTGCAGGCACCCCCAACGTCACAAGTAAGATACAATTTCCCCAATCCCAGAAGTAGATGCGAAACATGTTGTAAGACAACCTTATGACACTTAAAACATGTACATGTATATATATATATATATATATATATATATATATATATATATATATATATGTATATGTGTGTGTGTGTGTGTGTGTGTGTGTGTGTGTGTTTATGTTTGTGCGCACAGTTTTCAATTAAGAATTCCTTGTGGCAAACTTAGCAAAATGTGAAAGTGTTGTGGTCTAGTACAGTTTATTCAGAATTGTTTTGTGGAGAAATATGTATTCCTTTATAATGATAGCTACGACTAGTATTGATCTAATTTTCACACAATACGTAGGGGACATGAAATGAGACAACATTTTCCTTTAGTAATTTTTCAAAACAAAAAACATAATATGCTTCTTTCATAGTAGACAACTCTCCTCGCCTAATATTAAATTTAAAAAATATATTACTCGTATTTCATTCCGATTCTTTTAATTTAATTCGTGTTAAATCGAAAAATATCGAAGTAAAATTTTGTTCATTTCACGTACCATATCTACTGCTGAATATGAGATCAATTCTCGAAATCATTAAAGTAATGCATCAATAGATTTCGGTACAAATATTTTTTTCTGTGAAAATCATATATATATATATTAGGTTTTACATTTTACAGTATTTATGCAAGGAATTCATACTTGAAACTTGCACACTTATATTACTTCCCACCTATGTATACATAATCAAATATTGGTTATTTCTTAATAATTTAACACGTTTCAAGCGGATCACGTGCTACAGTTTGTGGGCTATTCATTACAAACACAAAAATATTAACAACGTCTGAATTATTGCAGAGTAATGCATGTTTACTTAATGTCGGTACCACCTGTACTACCACAATTAACACGAGAATGGCCTTGTTACACGATAACGCCTACCTCAATGTAGCGTTTGTTTCCTTCTAACGCTGACATTATCCAGTTGTATTTACACTTTTCTCTTGTGCTACGTTAAATTACATTGAGTTTGGCGACAAATTGAATGGGTACACATCTAACTGACCACCTTCTGCGATACAGTATTTACCATACCTTACTTACATCCAGTCGATCCTGATAGGCTAGTGGTTATAACTTGTCATATCCATTTTCGATATCGGAAAAAAATGCGAAACAACAGACTTTTTCCGAAGATGACGTAATTCAAATCTGCGATAAACATCACTAATATGTACAGTTACACAATAAATTGTCGTCAAGAAGAAGGTCATTAACTCACGATACCTGGCGTAATATTTTATTATTTGCAATTTTGTATTTAAAATTATTGTCCTGCGTAACGAGCACTTTAATGCATGATGCCTTGGTGCACAACTACCAGACTTACACTGGTTCGCGACCCCATGAGGAATACATTTTGTCATGAGATTTCGTTCATTATGGAAACGGTGTCTATCCAGCACTGTGAGGAATTAGTTACAATATGTAGCGGCTCCAGGTTGAGAAAACCAGCTATAACGGCTGGAGAACTTGACATGCTGACAACATATTACATCTATACTGGTTAGATGATCGTCCACCTCTTTAAATGACAGCCTGGTAATAGGCTAAGGGCTCCTAGGCTTGTCGAACTATGGAGTTAGTCATCTACAATATTATTGTCATTATGCATATTAACATATCTCCCCATTATTGCATTTTATTTGTAGAAAGTTACCTATATTGTAATATTAATTCTACTCAATAAAATAAATTATAAAAGATTATGCTTTATTTATAGTTTCACGTTATTTGTAAGCCAACTTCATCACTAGGCTGAGGAGTTTTAGTTCTTCAAAACTATGTTTTAGGCAGTCACTAAGAACGTTAAAATAGGCACTTAAAATAGACGTTATCAAGATTGTATTGACTTGTGTTAACTACTTGGTACATAAAATTTAAATTGTTTGCTGCACAATGTTAAATAGTGACCTTTCTGTATTTCAAACTCAACTTACTGATAGAAACTGATCTCGGTGTTCGATTTTACGAGTGAGATAGTTATCACATGATACTTAATGGTAAAATGGGTCGTGGTAATGAGATTTTAAATCAGCACTTGCCTTAACGCCGTATCTAAGTTATATTTATATGAAACAATGTGAAATGTATTAATTAAATAATTAGAATTAATTAAATAATTATAAACATTTTTTTAAAATTTAATTGTACAATTAATTACTGAATTAATTAGCGCGTCTACCAGCATTTATTAAACAATGTTAAAACGTAACAATCGGCCGCGGTTGACTAGTGGTTATGCTCCTTGTCTCTGGTCCCGAGGATCGTGGGTTCAAACCCGGTCGGGGTCGATGGATTTTTTAGGAGGGAAAAATCCAAGAAGCAAGTCCTCCGAGAGGGACTTTAAGCCATGGGTCCCGAGTCTGAAGATTTTCAGGCTCGTAAAAATCCTTAAGCCTGAATGAAAAGGCCTCTAAGCAATATTTACCGAGTTTTCCCGTCCTAGTACTACCTTGGTTTCCTAGATGTCAGTATGAGGCGGAACGCTGACCACGGACCACTCAAAATGACATCTATACGAAAACAAGTGTAACTAAATTAGTATGGTTCAAATTCTTCCTTGTAGGGGGAGAGCGCCTAAATCTCTGTAAAGGGAAATCATGGGCTTACAATACAATAAAACTTAACTTAAGCAAAAAAACCTTAGACTAATTGGTTATGGCGAGGGACTTACATGCCGTATATATATATATATATATATATATATCCGTATATATATATATATATATATATATGTCACATCCAACTGCTTTACACTCCTTTTGAAGGAAGTCATGCTCAGGATTTTTATTCCCTTAAAAATCCATCGACACCTGACGGCTTTAAATCGTTTGGTCAACCCTATACTATGAAGGATGCTAAAAAGCAGATTTAATTGAGCGCTTTTGATTTGTAGACAGTTGGCAGCTTCGTGAATGAGTTGTGTAAAGTTTGCAGCTCTCTGTTAATAACAGCGCAAACAGTTACATTGTGCTGATCACACACGTTAGGTTAAAGCAACAAACCTTCCCATTACTTCCACATACAGTTAGCTATTTCACTAATAAGTCTGCAGCACCACATCTGTGAAGAATCATGACAGATTGAATTGACTAAACTGAGGAATTATTTAATGGAAGTTACGTCTCTGCACTATTACCAGATTTCTTCCGTTCCTTGCCTCTACATACCTAGTGTTCTGCAGGCTTTTCACTGCATAATCAGCATTCTGCACTCTTTCCTTAACTCGGCTTTAATTTTTGTATCCGCATTCCAACCATTTATTTTAATACTAGCTAATACCCGGCGTGCGCTGCTACGCCTAAATAAATGAAAATTAATGTGCTTTTATGTTTAGTTGAATAAGTAAGAGGAACAATTTATATCGTAATTATTTTTAGATACCCCGTGCTGTTTACCCGGCGTTGTCCGCGAATCTACTCATCCCGATCTTCTTGGCATAAATGAGCTGAAAGACAAAAATTAATGTACTTCTTATAATTAGTTGAATAACTAAAATGAAAAATAATTATAAATGTATATCGTAATTATTTTAAGATTCCCCGGTGTTGCTCGGGAATCTACTTATCTCGATCTTCTTGGCATAAATGAGCTAAAAGACAAAACTCGTTATTGTGAGTTATCCGTAAAAGAATACCCGCCATGTGCTGTTACGCTTGCATAGGAATCTACGTAATTGTCTCGATTTTATAGGCATCAACGAAAGGCAAAAATGGTTATTGTGAGTTATCCGTAAGAGATAAACATATTATGCTGTCGCGGACTTTTTTTGTAGAGCTTTTTGAGATGTTCAATTCTGTGTAGTTGTTAAGGTTTAGGCAGCGTAAGCCATTTAAGCGTCCAAAGGGCTACTTTTTTCACGTTTTTCGCTACAAAGGATGATTTTTAAGGGTGTAGGAGTTGATTATCACAACTCTCTTATAGCCTAATGTTCATTCCGGGAATCTCCTGAACATTTTGCAAAAAGCCATATCACAATCAAATGAACGATATGGCAACGCATAAAATACGAACAAACAAACATTCATTTTATGTATTAGATTCACTACCTTTGTTATTGTAGTTTATTCATTGTGCAATTTTTTTTATTTAACTATACAATTAATTAGCGCGTCTAACAGCATTGTTTAAACATTGTTAAAGCATATCTTAAAACATGCCTTGTCGCTGAGCTACTGGAAATGCGCTAGTTCCGAGACCCCGTGAGGGAAGAAATGTGCTCATGAAATTTCGGCCAGTATTGTACAGGCGCCATACAACACCGTGAGTGCTTTAGGTACTAGAAAAACAGGTGTTCCAGGTTGATGAAACCAGTTATAACAGCTAGAATAGTCGATGTGCTGACCACTTAGCACCCCTATACTGGTTGGATTATCGTCCACCTCTAAATTGTCATGTGTAGATGTGAACCCAGCAGCGCCATGGAGTAAAAGAACCTCAATGATGAAATAAGATTTTTCTAATCAAAATGTAATAGGGTTTTCACGCCCACATATGTATTGCGAGTTTAATGACCTGGTCCCGGTGAATCAGTAGGGATTATACTTGCCCGAGGTTCGCGGGCACAAGCCCGGCCAGAGTAATAGATTTCTTCAGGAGGTATAAATCTTGAATATAACATCTTTCAGAATGGAAGTAAAGCTGTGGATACCGTGTCGAAAATGTATGGCACACAAGAATCACAATCCTGATATCTGACATACGTTTCTGAGCAAAATGTGTCTGTTCTTTCATCTCCAAGGCGCCATAACTGACCTTGAGCTGTTATAGAGCGTTCTTAAAATAAAATACGAAACTGCTGTCTGCGAGAAAAAGAATTTAGTGGTCTATTATCGTTTTTTGTTATTAATGGCAATTTTCTAGAACATAAGCTTCTAATATCCGGAAGTTCTTTATGGACAAGTGCGACTGTTGAACACACATGGTCGAGGTGCTGCAGTAAAATTATATCGATGTGAGAGCTGTGACGTCAGCACGTTTAATGACGTCATTAGAGTGTCAATATCGGATTAACCTCATGTAAGGATGACAATGCATGAACTGCACTTTCAAAACATACAGAAGAAATGGTCAAAACGGAATATCTCTTCACTACAGGATG